>CM050166.1:260467387-260639887 GCA_027410445.1 Discoglossus pictus | reverse complement strand
AGAGTAGGGCTCCCTAGAGAAATCCTATCAGATAGGGGCCTCTAATTTATGGCCACAGTTCACCAACGGCTATGGAAGTTATGTGGCATACAGCACCTAAGCTCTTCCCCCATATCACCCTCAAGCCAATAGACTTTGTGAAAGGTTCAACAGAGCCAGTGGCGGCTGGTGACTTTCCAACTTGGTGGGGTGGAAAGCAGAGACCTGCCCCTCCCTTTACATTGACTCCACCCAACAGTATAAACCCCTCCACTTCATAACATGTTATCACAACATGTATAGACCCTGCCTAGGGACACAGTCTCCACCCACAAAAGTGATCCCATAGAGAAAGACAGGGATAGAGATAGAGAGCGTGAGGGGGGGGGGTAGTGAGAGAGAGACAGAGTGAGAGAGAGGGGCATAGAGAGAGAGGAAGGGATATAGAGAGTGGGAGATAGAAAGTTAAAGAGATAGATTCTATGCCTGTTCCTCTATCCCTCGCTCTCCCTCTCTATCCATCTCTCCTTCAACTCCCCCCCCCCCCCTCCTCCTCCATCTCCATACCTCTCTATCTATCACTCTGAGCCTAGGTAAGGTATTTACAACTGAGCCAATAAGGATACAAGCAGATGTATACTGAGAGAGTAAAACTGCATAAACAAATAATTTGTTAAATGATCAAATAGATTAATTAAACAGAGACTAAACCGCACGTGGGAGGAACATCTTGCGCCTACAGAAGGACAGGGTGATAATTCACGAACAACAGACCACAACCAGAAAGTTGCACCCCAAGTTGGTTCTGCATGACTCAGTACTGTTTTGTTTCTCCCTCCATTTTAAACACTAATATCTTTAAAAAATACATTTGAATAAACCTATGTGTTTATAAAAAATATTTAAAAATAAATATTTTTTCAGTTTATAGGCTGCCTTTACATAATTAATATTAAGTTAATATACACACACACACACACACAGTATATCTTACACATTCAATAAGAGATCTCCCCCAAAAGTAAGCATACTCTTTCCTTATAAAATACACATGGACATAGAGAGAGACTAAGACACAGGCCCCCTTCTGGATGGCTACCTTGTCATGGTGAAGAGGCTTGTTACCTCAAAGAAGCTGTGAGCTATATCATGAAGGGTCACCCAAGATGGGCAGGTCATTTTAGGAAACCATATGGATAAGCACAACCAGAAACGCAGACAGATGTACCTGGTGTGCTGCATCCATGTGGTCACTGAGGGTCAGACATGGCTGAAGGACAGAATAACAAAAAGACACAAAGATGTATATGTATTCACCTGTGTTCTGTAGCTGCTTCTAAAGGGTATAGGCCGAGGTGGTGATAGACCAGTCTCAAGCTTGGTCTGTGTAGTCAGAATCAATAAGACTACCAGGGTATTAAGAAAAACAAAGCTTTACATGCTGCTCCTTCTATCGGCATGCACTGTGAGCTGGGAGTTATTTTTTTTCAATGAACTTTATTGGTATTACACCAATGTATTCACTTCCAGCGGGACTGTGAGAGGTGCAGTCCCTGTACGATACAGGACTTTTCCCTCCCGGCCAATCTGATTGGGTGATGCTGCTTTTGACAGACAGACTCAGCTCTATCTGTTAGAGCACATTGTGACTATTCTCACATGTACCCTGATCTGTATTACTAGGCAAGTCACCAGCAGGGGGCTAGATGTGATACGTCAGTGTGTTTAACTGCAGCACAGAGGGTTTTGAAATTTAAAGTGACAGCAGCAGCTATTAAAAAAAAAAAGATTATTGAACATGATAAAACATTTTTTTATTTTTTTTATTATATAAATTATACAATTAAGTAAGTGATGGGGGGATTAAGTCAGTGCTTTAATTTTGTGAGGGCGGTTGCTCATTTGCCCGTATGCACCAGCCACCCCTGAACAGACCCCTTAAGAAAATGCTCTGTATTTTCACAGAGCAAGAGAAGAATTGGATGTGGCTACTCCCCTACATTCTCTTTGTCTACCAGGAAGTACCACAGGAGTCCACAGGATTCTATCCATTTGAACTCCTGTACGGTAGACAAATAAGGGGACCTTTGGATGTGATTAGAGACACATGGGAAGGGGATTATGGGCAGCAACAGGTACCGATAGCCTCATACGTCCTGGCTTTTTGGGAAAGACTGGCCACTTTAACTGGGTTGGTGAGGAAACACATGACGGAGGCCCAGGCGACTGGAAATTTACGAGGGCGGCCAATATAAATCATTTGAAAGGGTATCAGAGGCGACCCCAAGAGCTAGCAGTCATTTGCCTGCCTACCGGCAGTGACACCGTGGGAGGGACCCTACCTAACCTATTAGCCCCAGCGAGGCAAGACAATCAGAATAAGGTAGTAGGGCAATCTCTGAACTTAAGCCTGGTCAAGGAGCGGCAGCTGGTGGATGCCCTTGCCCTGTATCAGTCCCTTTTCGCCACCCACCCTGGATGTATCCCCCTAGCAGTGCATGAGTTACTGACAGGAGATTGCCCCCCATTAAAGCAACCCTCTTGGCATTTCCGAGGAGCTGAAGGAGATTTTGCAGTTAGGGGTAATTGAGAATTCCAGTAGCCCCTGGCCATCATCAGTATTATTGGTGCCTAAGAAAGATAGTACCCCTTGTTTCTGCGTGGACTATAATAAGCTGAATGAGGGGACTTAAACCGATGCTTACCCTATTCCACTAATGGATGAGTTGTTAGTTGATACTGCCAGGTACATCACTCCTCCAGACCGCTCCAAGGTGTATTGGCAAATCCCCCTTACTGAGACAGCCTTCATCACCCCTTTTGGGCAATTCAAGGTGAATGCCATTTGGGATAAAGAATGCCCCTTCAACCTTTCAAAGGGGGGTAGACAAACTGCTACAAGGACATCAAGCGGTCCATAGGGTCACAGAGTCAGACACAACTGAACAACAAATGTTTATCTAAGGTTATGGCTTGTTGTGATTGGTTCCTGTTTTTCATAAATGTACTATACTGTTCTCATTAAGGTTATGCTGCTCTGTTTGAATCTACATAAACGCGGTGTATGTGTAATTCTAGAGGGAAGGCTTTTGTTATTTTACTGAGCTAATCACTTGCTGTTATCCTGATTTTCTTTATGACTGTTTTTCCTAAGCTGAAGAAGCAGGCTGGTGCTGGGATATCCAAATCAAGTGCAATCCAAGGAGTGTTCCTGTTAGCTGAATATAGGAGGGTTTGAGTTGCACATGGTCTTCTCACCCCTTGGTCATGACAGCTGGTGGAAGACGGTAGGCTCTCCGCAGCATGGATGTGGAACTTTATTCCAAGAGGAGGCAGACATCTTCTGCAGGCTAGGAGGAGACAAAGAGGAGGATGTCCCGGTGAAAAGGCAGCTGACCAGCTGGATAGTGCAGAGGCATTCAAGCAGGATGGAGGACAGAGGCTGTCAAGCAATGGCTCGTCTATGTCACGAATTACATTTCTGGAATTATGGCAGGTCCATGAGATAACAGACTGGCTAAAGGAATTAGTATGGACAGAGATTGCCCTGGAGGATCAATATGACGACTGGGTAAGGTCTGTTGGTGCCCTCAGGTGGGATACCTATTTTCGGTTGGAGCTAATGGATGGGGCTGAGGAGATAGTATATGGTGTTCCTACATGTGGCATGGGAACTGTAAAATGGCAGACAATCTGTTTGCCAAGCGGTGTCAAGGTTGAATATCTGGAGTTGCTGGATGAGGCATCCCTGGAGGGGTTTGACCATCAAGTTGGGACTGTATGGTGCTGCAGAATTACAACTGGACAATGCTGAGCTAATACAGGTGGACTGCTAGGCAGAGAGTGGGACTGAGTCATCATTTAGAAAACTAACCCTAGAAGTTAAGGGAGCAAACATATCTTGAAGCCCTAGCTCTGGGGTCAGCCCTCGTTCCACTCTCCAGCAGTGGCAGCTGAAGACCAGGGGTTGGTAAAATCTGTCTGGAACCAAGTTAATTTTTTCTAGGGTTGGGCCAGACAAAGTCCTGAGATCCTGCCTGACCAAATCCAGAGGGACCAGCCATACCCAGTTGACTGGAGCATCAGCGCAAACAGCAGGGTGGTGGAAGAGAAAGGGGACTCCTGTAACAGTGGAACACTGTCCATAACCACCAAACAGTATTTAAGCCTGGAACTATGCGCCCTTCTAGACTATCTGTTTTCAATCCACAGACAAGGATTTATCACCAAACTGAGTATGGCGGCATGACGGTGATAATCTTGTGATGATCATCATCTTTATGCTGCATTTGGAAGGTTGAGTAGCTTTTTACAACCCACTTTTTGGGGGCCAGGGTTGCTCCCCCCTGACCCCACAACTAACGGTCCTTCAAAGCCCAAAATTGTATGTGAAGTTCAGAGGACTTTTCTAATAAACCAAAATAAATACCTTATTCCCTCTAAGAAGTTTTTCTTAGGTGTAAGATTAAACACTCTGACTCAAGTAATCCACCCACAACAAAATAAAATATTTCTCTGCAATGTCATAAAGGCATGTCATAAATGCGTTTCTTGTATCTGCTCAAGATACATTATTGGAGAAGTTTTGCCCAAGACACTTTCTCAGTTTTGTGGGATGTATCCCTTAATGAGAAACCTTTTGTGCTGGAGGAAGGTAGAAAGGCTGGCTGAGTTTTTTAGGGATTAGATAGAAGTAATGTGATATTGTAGAGAGGTTAAGAGATGAATTAATTACTTTTGGGGGCGAAGAAGGGGAGAGTGTTAGTTAACATGATCTCTTTGTGGATTATAGTTACTGAAACTGATTAGCAAATGTGCAGGGCTATAGCAATCTAAAATGTATGTTTGTTCAGAGAACTATTGTCTATTTTGAACTGTATATATTTTCCTATGAGGTTGTATGCAAAAATGTTTTCGAGCAAGATCTATTGACATGTCCCTTGAAAGTATTTGTCTTCCATCCAGCCTTGAAAAGAGGTGACTTTAAGACTCTTGCCCAATTGAAAAATGTGCTGGTATTATGAACAGTAAATTATTGTTCTGATTACTGACATTACTGAAACATGGTGGTATGATTCCCATTATTGAGCAGTTAATTAGGAGTTATACCCTACTATACCTACGTTTACAACCAGCAACTGGACTTTGAAGAACATTAAGCATATGGCTAACTGACCCAAGAGCTATTATTATTATTATTATTATGGTCATAAGAAAATTTCTCCGTAAGCCCATCCATTAGCTCATTTGCTGGCTTGTGTTCTTGTGTGATGTCCCCCCCCCCCCCCCCCCCCCCAAAGCCCTCATTATATGCTTTGGGCTCTCATGATCTCTTTTTACCAGGTCATTTGAGCCTAGGGGGCACTGAGTCTTTTTTTTTTTTTTTTTAGACACAGACCAATCACTCTGTCTACAACAGTCACACTACATAATCAGCCCCTACGGTGTCCAGATCCTGCCCAGAGGTAGCTGATAGCTGGGGCTGTAGACCCCCACATGGGGTAGCTCCAAGGGGGCAAAAGGAGTCAAGCTTGTGTTTACCAAAGGATTTACCAAGGGAAGTGTCCCATTGGTGACTGGTGCAAAAACAGTATACAAATGTGTAATAGAAAATAAAGTGTATGCTATACATGTAACACATATGCATGGTGTGTTTCATTTAGAGGGAAGGCATTGATTATTTTTTTAATCCGAAATTAATTTTTGCAATATGTTCTGGTACCCGGTAACTTGTCCTAAAACTATGCAACTTGGTCTGGAAAGTTGGAAACTTGTTCTAGCATCCAGTTAAGCTGTACTGTATGTGGGGATAAGGAACCTATACAACCTGCGGGTAGGATTGGTCTTCTTGGACATTTCAAACCCAACGAAGAGTGGGTTGTGACACCTATTTTGGACATATAGGAGTAATAGAATTACACCTGATTTTAAACCCTTCATTCCGAAAAAAATATTTATTGTGAAACTTGTGAACATGTGGAAGCCTTCTGGGTAGAAATAAATGGAAGAATTAATTCCCAAAAATAATGGTCTGAATGTGCTAGAAATCAAATATTAGTGTGAGTGAAGAAATGCAGTTACTGCTTCAGAATTGAAATGTAGCTAAGCATGGCCAAGTTCTAAAGATTTTAACTACCCCAATGTAAATTGGATAATTGAGACCGGCTGTTCAGCTATGAGGTGTAGGTTCTTGAGTACACCTGGAGATCATTATCTGACTCAAGCTGTACAATCACCTACTGGAAATGATGTTATATTTGATATAATAATTGTGAAAAATATTGATATACAGTAATATGAAATGTTGAAGTAGTGGAACCATTGAAGAACAGCAGAAGTACATTTTCTAAAGTAAGGAGCCCAACAAAGACTAAGGGCATCAAAACAGCACGTAGACTGGAACAAAGCACTGACAAGTAAAAATTCAGAAAATATATGGACAACATTTAAGGCTATACTAAATAATCATACACAACAGCACATACCATGTGGAAATCATTGTTATTATTATTATCTACTAGCGACTTGCCCGTCAAAAAATGACGGCAATGTGATGTATATGTTTGTCAAGTTGTTTAGTTATTAACATATATTTTTGACACTTGTAAGTATTTTAATATGAACGTGTATTTTTGTAAAATGTTGATGTAATGGTTTTTTAAAATGTAATTAGTATCTGAAGAATTGTTAACTTTAATATACATTGAATGAATAGGAAAGCAAAAAGTAAAAAGCCTTCTTTAAACGTCGCGAATTTTAACATGAAGTTTAAAATATATGTAAGCAATTACCTTCAAAGTATATATTTTTAAACTTGAACTTTATTTTTTATGTAAGTTTAGAAGTTGACAAAACATTGGTATAATTTTGAACATTATAAACAGGAACATAGTGAATACATTTTGTAACCTAATTTTTTATTAAAAGTATTAACATTTGAATGTAAAAACAATTGACATTTAAATTAATCAGTATTAAAATTCAGTTTCTATCACAATAATTGTTAACTTGAATATACATTGAATGTAGAGGAAGGCATACAGTAAAACTCTTCTTAAAACGTACGTAATTAAAGTAATTTATTACTGAGCACATAAACTGGCGATAAACATTAATGTAGGTAGTAATCTTAAGATAACAGACAATATTTACATTGTGACTTAAAAGGTGCTTGACCTCTTAACATCCACTTTGTAATCTGTTGAATGAAATAACTTGAAAATATATTTTTTAAACTTGTAACATTAGAAACATTAACATAGTCACTTAAAATTTTAACATAATTTTTACTAACAATGCAAGGCAAGTATTTTGTGAGGCGAATCATTCATAAACATGACTTCCATTAATTATGACTGAATTAAACAACCAATTGTTATGTATTTTGCAATGCTTTTAAAAAATCTTGGCATCTTTAATTTGTATCCTTCAAAGTTATAGTACTTCATAGTAGACAATGTTTTTTGTAAAAATACGTCCATCTTCTAATAAATCACCTTGACTTTCATTGTTTTCAATGTAAACTTTAATAGCCTGTGGATTTTTGCACCGTGACAACGCAACGTACAATTGACCATGTGCAAAAACTGGTTCTTCCAAGAAAATACCCACAGATTTGAAAGTTTGACCTTGTGATTTATTAATGGTCATGGCAAATGCCATAATAATGGGAAATTGTCTTCTTTGAAGTATAAAAGGGAGACTACTTTCACTTGGTGCTAAATCTATTCTTGGTATGAAAACTCTCTCTCCTTTATGGGTCCCAGTTAAAATTTCAGCATCTATAAAATGGTCCTTTAATTGTTGAACAATTAATCTTGTGCCATTGCATAGGCCTTTTTTGGGGTTCATATTTCGCAGTAACATGATAATTGCACCTTTCTTTAGCTGCAAAATATGTGGTGGCATTCCAGAAGGAGTTAAAGAGTTTATGAATTCAGTCGAAAAGTTAGCCTGACTTTCATTGTCATCAGCAAGTACAGAATCAGCACTGTGATAATTTCTTTGTGGTGCATTAATTTTTTTTAAGATTTCATTATTGAGGATTAATGCATCTTTATTTTTACACGTCAGTATGACTTGGTTGGCAAGCTCGGAATATTCTTCGTTATTTATGCTCCCTTCAAATATAGCCGATATAATATCTTGTTGACAAATCATATGAGGTGGGATCTCTACAGTGTCGTCAGGTAAATGTAGTATTTTTTCTGTTCTGCCTTCTCCAATTTTAATAAGCCAATCATTGAAATCAGTTTGGCCTTCTGATCTCATATTTTGTTGCAGTTGAAGATGGGTAAAATGTTTCCATACTGTACTTGACTTTATACATGTTTAGATAATGTCAGTTCGATTTCCATGTACAACGACAGGTAATGTTTGTCTAAAATCGCCACCCAACAACATTACCTTTCCACCAAATGGAAAAATATTCTCCATGACTTCACGAAGCAAACGGTCAATACATTGGAGGGCATAGCATGACATCATTGTGGCCTCATCTATTATAATTAATTTACATTTCTTCAATTTCTTTGCTTGTAAGGATGTCATGCGAATATCTGACACAGAATTTTCTAAAATAGGCACTGGCAGTTTAAATCCACTATGAACAGTTCTTCCACCTTCTAATAAAAGTGCAGCAATTCCAGTAGTGGCAAACGCCATTGCTATTTTTCCTTGTGCTCGTACTGAACTCATTAATAAATTGTACAAATATGTTTTTCCTGATCCGCCAGGTCCATCAAGATAGAAATAACGCTCTGTCACCATGTCATCATCTATAGCATTTTTAATGGCATGAAATGCTTGCAATTGTAGTGTATTTAAAGTTGCAAGTCTTTCTTCTGTTCTTTCTGCTTGTAGTTGAATGTCATAGTCTTCAAAGTTAATGTCATCTATAAGACCTGGATCAGGCAAATTAAAACTTGCACAACTTAATCCATGAGTTAAAAAGACTTCTTGGATTTCCATTAACGCTTTTAAGTGTGCAATGGGTTCATTGTATCGTCGCATAAAGTCTTCAGCCATATTACTTTTAAAAGTCTCCCACAAAGCTAATGCATTTGGAGCATTTGAGAAGATACAAATAAAAGCAAATTGTTCTCTCATCTGTCGTGGCATTTGACATTGTGCTGCTTCTTCTAAACATCTTTCCCACTCTGTATCATCAGCGAGTAAGTTTCTATGTCTTGCAGCTAAATGGAAGGATTCATATACAATGTCATTAACAGTTCTTAAGTGTTCAAAACTTTGTGCTCCAGGAACATTTAAAAGTAATATCCGTAAGCAAAAACGTTCAACATCTCTTGGACTGACTGTGTAAATTCTTGGAATAATTTTATTGCCTCTGGTTTTTCTTGGTCTCCATAATCCATTCACAAAAACATAGTGATATGGAATTTCAATATATAAGTATTGTGTTGCTTCAGCATCAGTGGAATTTAATGCAAACCATGCAGTTAGTGTAGTGTGACGATCTTCACTTTGGGCCAATGCATTCATTTCATTTCCAGCATGGAAATAGACTAAATGTCGTTGTGGCAAATGTACTGCTAACCTATATACTGCATGTGATCTATCATGCATTTCAAATTTTAAAAGCCGCCACATAGCTTCTGGCGCACTGACATAGCGAGCATCTACATGAGATGCAAGTTCATCATGTACTAACTCACTACTTTCAGGGTTGTCTGCACTTTTGACGACTACAGTAGCTGCATCGTAACCTTTGTAAATATATTTGTAGACATATTTAATGGATTTGATGGAAGTGCAGGCTTCTACGTTGATGTGGGCGTTGTACTTCATGAGTAAATGTGGATTGTAGGGTACAACATATCTATTGTCCACTTTTTTTCCACGAATAATGGCACTATCTCCTTCTCTTCTTTTATAAAGTGGATATCCATCACAATTGGCATAGGTTTTGTCTCTATAATCTTTTGGAAATTCTTTGGAACATTTATTATTTTCCATACATGGTGATTGTGGATTAAGGTCACCACAGGGTCCATGAATCATGCGATGAGTAACAATCTCATATAGTCTACCATATAGTTCTGGATCTGGTAGTTCAGCAACAATGACTGCATCCACTTTGTCTGAAGTATCTAATTTATCTTTTTCTTGAAGTATTATTAGAAGATGTGCATGTGGAAGGCCTCTTTTTTTAAATTCAATGGTATATACATAAACAAGACATTTGCCAAATAACTGATTTATAGTGAAGTCACGTATTAATTCATTTAATTTAATCTTAAAAACTCTGGCTACTAAATCTGGTCGATCAGAAGCACTTTGTCCAAGAAGTAGATTTTGTGTGATTTCTGGCCATTGTGGATTACATGTAAATGTCACAAATAAATCGGGTTTGCCAAATTTAGTGACAATAGCCATAGCATCATTGTATCTTTCTCTCATATTACGAGGAGATCCTTGAAAGGAAGATGGTAAAATGATGGCTTTGCCAGCTGTCATGTCTCTGCTTGTAGCCACGTCAGCAACATAGTCCATTAATCCAGAATATTGTTCTACACGGAGTTTATCTTGTTGATATTTGGTAAAGTTTAAATTATTTGCCTCAACTTGCAAATATGAATCAATAATCCATTGTTGTGTTAGTTTCCCACCACATAAAATTGGATTAAATACATTGCGAATGGCAATTTGAGCTACTTTAAATTCAAGCATAGAAACATTATTTCGGATTCTGGCTTTAGCATTTGGGTAACTGGGAAGAGTTAATTTTGGTTGCCAACCTGCTTCTCCGTGTGGGAAAAAGATGAGATATGTCATTGGATCTAAATTTGGACTTAAGATACTCATATTAATAAACGGTTGGTCCTCATTTCTAGGATATATTCGAATGTCTCTTTGAAATGGTGGTTCTCCTTCATCATTCTGAAACACCATTGCAACCTCATTTAATGTTGGCAAGTTATAACGACGTTTATCAGTATGTCTGTCTCTTTTAAGCACCATATTAACCTTCGGCATTGGTAATTGATGTGTTTGTGCATGAAGTAGTTGTTCATTTTCTACTTCTGCCAATTTTTTATAAGCTTTACTGTAGGGATTGTTTTCCATAATGTTATTTAGCTCTATGAAAACACTGGGTAAGCATTTTTTATTTTCTTCCATCTGCATACGTTGGTCAACAGCTTCCATTGTATCTAGGACATATAGTTGAGCGAATTTTCTTTTATTTCCTTCCTCTGGATGTAAATGGGAAGTGCGATGATAAATTTGTCCTTGGACTTTAAAACAGTAAGGACCATGTCCTGGTACATTAGCAGCTAATGTTGCCCCCATGGATGCAAAGGATATGGCACTATTGTAGGATCTTATGTTTGTCTTAAAATTTTTGTAGTTTGGAAAAGTAGGTTCAGTCATAATATTTTGTAAATAAATTGGAAATTCTTTCCTTTCTGGAAGTTTGAACTTGCCTTTTTGACAACAACTAATAAATTGTCCATCTCTGGGTCTCTCCTGTTTAAAATAATAAGCCTCACAAAACTGACATTGAGTAGTCATGTCCCCACAACTATGAACCTCTACTGCTAAAGACTTGAGTAGAGGACAATTTGCAAAGCATATAGGATTTTGACTTTCATATTCATCAGGTGAAATGTCATATAATGTTTCAACAACAGGTTCTAAATGTTTTTTTTTTTTCGTTGCTTTTCTTGGTATATGTTGTATTGTTTGAGGTAAAATGTCATGTAATGTTTCATGAAACGGTTCTAAATGCTTTGTTTTCTTTGTTGCTTTTTTTTGGTATCTCTTGTATTTTTTCTGGTAAAATGTCATCTGATGTTTGAGCAACAGGTTGTAAATGCTTTATTTTCTTTGTTGCTTTTTTTGACATATCTTTAATTTCTGCAAGTGACAGTCTTTTGCTTGCAATTCTTTTGCGTTCTTTTTCTCGTCGAATTTCCCTCTTCTCCGGTGTCTGCTGGCTGTCTGCTCTCTGTCGTCGTTCTCTAGCTTGGCGTCTTTTCTTTTCTTGTTTACTCTCGTTATCAGCCATGTTAATCTGTAAAAATAAAATAATGTACCATTAGTTTATTTTGAGATGTTAAGTTGTTTTTCATGACAAATAGTTATCAATAGTGTGTTAACATTTAATACTTAATCAATTTCAATGCAGTCAATTGAATAAAAGTCTAAATAAGGCCATCAGATAATTATTTAAAGAAGTTTTTATTTATTAAACATGTATCCAAAAGCAAGTGTTTCAGTAACTAAAAAGGTATTTTCAATAAGATGTTATGTCCTTATTTACAGCACTATTCAATTTGTCAAATGGCAATTAAATTAGGGTTTAGGACTGGAATGTTACAATGACAAATTGTATAGATTCTGTGTTTTTAGACTTTTTTGGACTATGCCAATTTATTTTTTAAGTTTACATTGAAGTTTGTATTTACTGTTAAAGATTATTGGCCCTAAAAGACAAATAAGAGATAGATGATAGATATTACTTTTTATACTGTACCTTGGTTGAAGTTTGATTTCAAGCAAAATTCTTTGTTGGTCCTGTGTTGAAAGCCTTCGTCCGATGGTCTGGTCCTGTGTTGAAAGTCCTCGTCCGATGGTGTAGTCCCCTGTTGAAAGTCCTCGTCCTCTGGTGTGGTCCTCAGTTCCAACTCCTGTTCCGATGTTCTTGACGCAGTATCTGTTATAAAATAAAAATGAAAATGTTATGTTATTTGAATGTCTTTGTATTAATGAAAAAATGCCATTATTTCTGTGTTTTTCTACAATCCTTTTTGGTGCGCCGCAATTTTGGTATGCTTCTGTAGGCTTTTTTCTAAGGCTTATAGGTGGTTAAACATTAAAGAAGAATATTAATTAATTTTTCTCTTTTTTTACTTGTTATACTGTACCTTGGTTGAAGTTTGATTTGAAGCAGAATCTTTGTTGGTCCTGTGTTGAAAGCCTTCGTCTGATGGTCTGGTCCTGTGTTGAAAGTCCTCGTCCAATCGTCTGGTCCTCTGTTGAAAGTCCTCGTCCGATGGTGTAGTCCTCTGTTGAAAGTCCTCGTCCGATGGTGTAGTCCTCTGTTGAAAGTCCTCGTCCAATGGTCTGGTCCTCTGTTGAAAGTCCTCGTCCGCTGGTCTGGTCCTCAGTTGAAACTCCTGGTCCGATGTTCTTGACGCAGTATCTGTTATAAAATAAAAATGAAAATGTAATTTTATTTGAATGTATTTGTATGAAGTAAAAAATGACATTATTTCTGTGTTTTTCTACAATCCCATTTGGTGCCCACCACTTTTGGTATTCTTATTTAGGCCTTTTTCTAAGGCTTATAGATTGTTAAACATAAAATAAGAATATAAATGTAGTTTGGTATGTGTTTGTGTGAGTTTTCGTACAATCCTGTTTGGTGCGCACCACTGTTGGTATGCTTATTTAGGCTTCTTTCTAAGTCTTATAGGTTGTTAAACATAAAATTAAGAATATAAATGTAGTTTGCTATGTGTTTGTGTGAGTTTTCGTACAATCCTGTTTGGTGCCCACCACTGTTGGTATGCTTATTTATGCTTCTTTCTAAGGCTTATAGGTTGTTAAACATAAAATAAGAATCTAAATGTAGTTTGCTATGTGTTTGTGTGAGTTTTCATACAATCCTGTTTGGTGCGCACCAATGTTGGTATGCTTATTTAGGCTTCTTTCTAAGGCTTATAGGTTGTTAAACATTAAATAAGAATTTAAATGTAGTTTGCTATGTGTCTGTGTGAGTTTTCGTACAATCCGGTTTGATGGGCACCACTTTTGTTATACTTATGTAGAGTTTTTTCTAATGGTTATAGGTTGTTAAACAAAAAGAATATGAATTTAGTTTGCTATGTGTTTGTTACAATCCTGTTATGTGTGTACCAGTTTGTGTGTACCATATGTTGCATACTTTGGCCCTCATTCAATTGCAGTTTGGCCAATTCAATAGGGTTCTAAATGTGCTTATTCCGAGCCCTATTGAATTGTACAAAATATCAATTGAATGAGGGCCTTTGGTTGCTGGATTTGTTATATTGTGAGGGCCTCATTGAATTTGTTTTTTCGCAATGGAATTTGGCTCAATATGAGCACAGAGCATCTTTTTTTACAGAAGTTTTTAACTAAAAACTTCTGTTCAAAAATATGCTCTGTGCTTATATAGAGCCCTATTGAAATGGGCAAATCACATTTGAATGAGGCCCTCGGCCATTAAACATATTTAGGTCCTGAATCAATTGCGTTTTGACCAATTGAATAGGGCTCTATATAAGCACATAAAATATTTTTTGACAGAAGTTTTGAGTTAGTGAAGACCTTGATTTAGTATCGAAGTTCAGTAACTAAAAATGTCTGTCTAAAAAATTTGTTATGTGCTTATATAGAGCCCTATTCAATTGGCCAACTCACAATTGAATAAGGCTCATGGTTCGGTTCTTTTTTATACTTAATACTTTACCTTGATTGAAGTGTGGAATGACAGAGGGTCCCCTCCTGCCAATCTTAATCCGCCGGTCTTCTTGTAGTGTCTGTTTGAAAAATAAAGTGAAATAGTGAATTATAGAATTTTTTATTTGTATTTAACAAAGCATGGCCTTTTCAGCATTTAAAGTATTTTTGTATCTTACCTCTTCTTCTTTGTTGGTGTTCTTTAAAAGGGATTGTGCTTCACAATGCACGGTGCAAATTGTTGAGAGACGCTGTTGATGCAGAGTCTGTTTGAATATTAAAAAAAGTAGAAAGATTGAGCTTTAGGTGATCTATTGAATTGCAGTAAATTAATTTCATTGAAATATACTTCTGTAATTATTTTCAATTAACATTATTTTTTGGTGGGGGCTACACACATATGTCACATACATGAAGCACATTTCCATAGTTGAAAGTAATTTTTTTGTGTGCGTGTGACATATCACTATACATGAATCATATTTTAATTGTTAAATTAACCTTATTTTTATTTTTGGCCAACATACATAAATGTGTGTGTGACATGTGACTATAGATGATACACATATATGTGCGTGTCACATATCAGTATACATGACTCATATTTTAATAGTCCCAACTTATTTTTTTCTAATGTAATTTAAATGTAGTTGTTTAATTAGTTTGTTTTAAGATAATTTTGTTGCAGGGGCAATACACATAAATGTGCGTGTCACATGTCAGTATACATTATACACATAAATGTGCGTGTCACATGTCATTATACATAAACCTCTTTTTCTTATTTAATTTTTTTTTTTGATGTCCTGTCTTGATAATAAAATGTAATATATTATAGCTTACCTCTCAGTTGTAATTTGCACAATGTAAAGTAGTAAATTAGGAAAGAATTATCTTCTCAAGTTTTAGCAGCAGTTATGTCTGAAGTCACTCTGTTCATCACCTGAGGAGAAATGTATTTTTCTCTGTGAAATAGGCAGTATTTATAAACTTGTAGAACATTCTGGAAAGTTAGACCGTTAGAACGCAATACGCATGCGCTATTTGCGTTCCAGCTTACAATTTGCGTTCCATCCGCCATTTTGTGCGTAGTAGTGGTTAAAATGGTGTTTAATATGAGTGTGATCCGTTCCGCATAGTATGTGTTTCATTATTGCGAGTAAGTGTAGTGTAGTTACGTCTGGAGCCTCGTTTTCGTTTTGTTCGGCGGACATTTTTTCTCTCGCTTAGCCGATTTTCGGCCGTTTAAACTCTTTGTTTTGGACTTAAATGGACGTGTAAATGAACTTTTGGAGGTGCCGGATGCCCCCCCGTGCTGTAAGTAAGCTTTTTATGTGTTTGTTGTGTTTATTTCTTGTGTTTGTGATGTTTTGATGCGCGGCGGTTGGAATGGGTCTTTCGCGGCCGTATTTTTTTCCGATGCAGACGTATTTTGTTGCGATGTTGCCGTATTTTTTTGCGATATACGCGGTTAGCTTTTACGTGTACGACGCAGTGTATTTGTTTCTAAGTCGTGCGTATGTGTGTTAAGAGTGTGTGATGTGCCTTTTTTACTGTTTTTTTGTTAAGTCTTGCGTCTGTGTGTCTGGGTGTAAGCGGGTGTGAGGCGACTTTGAGTTTTTTTTTGTTATGAAGTTGTGTGTGTGTGTATGTGTGTGTTAACACAGCCGATGTTGGGATGCTCCCACCACCGCAAATGCGGACCCTCGCTTCGCGAGGATCCGCATTTGCGGGGACGTTGTTGGGTTTTTGTTGGCTGGGCGGTTGGGTTTATTCTGTTAAAAAGTCGTGTGTGTGTATGTGTGTGTTAACACAGCCGACGTTGAGCCTCCACCGAGGATCCGCATTTGCGGGGGACGTTGGGATTCTCCATCACCGCAAATGCGGGCCCTCGCTTCGCGAGGAACCGCATTCGCGGGGAACTGCGTCCCTCGCTTCGCGAGGGACGCAGTTCTTGCGGGCTCGCTACGCGAGCAATGACCCGTACGCTCACAACTATATATGTGATTTATATAGAGCTAAAACATTCCACATTCCATAGTGCTGGGGTACAGTAAAACAAAGGTATGACAATAAGTAATTTAACTGTTACAAAAGGAGCTGATGATCCTGCACTTGAGCTAACTTGTGTGTAATTATACACATAACAATTTATACACAATGCCTTCCACGCCTTAGAGTTCATATGCGTACAGACTAAAGGATTAATGAAACAAAAGGTGAAGTAAATAAAAGGGAAAAACAAGTGCTTAGCAAATAATTGAAAAGAGAGTAGAGAGTTAATTAGTGATTAAGTCAGTAAGTGTATCAGCTATGAAAAATAAAGTTGAAATCTGCATTAAAAAAATAAACTAATAATAGGTGGTTGGATTTGGATAGTGTGAAGCTCTAGGAGGTCAAATAAACTAAGATGAATGGTACTTGGAAAGGTTTCAGTTGGTCAGTGCTTTTGCTCATGTGCATGGTATAAGCCCCTGAACAAGTGACTGCTTCAGTTCTGATTGTGAATGGAACTGGGAAAATGTCAGTTTATCAGTGTTTCTGCTCAGATGGATGGTTAGAAGCCCAGTGTCACTTGGACCAAGGCAACCAAGTTGATGTTGTCTATTTGGATTTTGCCAAGGCTTTTGATACAGTGCTACATGAAAGGCTATTGTGTGGAATAAAGAATGCAGGGATTATTTATTCAGTAAACAGGCACATGGATGGAAAACTGGTGAATACAGTAAACAACGGATTGGAACATGCACAGTTTGGACTGATGTGGAAAGTGGGGCTCCTCAGGTTCAGTATTATGTGTTTTTTTTTTATATTTATTAATGATTTAGAAACATGACTGAAGTAATGTATCCATGTTTGCTGATGACACTAAAATGTGAATCAAAATTGTGCAATGTAATTTCACTGCAGAGGGACTTATATACAGTACATTAGAATTAAGAATGCACAACTAAATGGCAGATAAGATTTAATCAAAACAAATGGAACAATACGTATTTTGAGAGGAAAACTAAGATTGCAATGCGTTATCTAAAGGGAACAAATGCTGGGGTATCAGAGATAACTGGCAGCAGCTGCAAAGGAAATTAAAATGTTTTTCATACTTTAAGAGCGGTATTGAAAAGGGAGAAGCAAAATACAATTATGCCACTATAAAATTCCTGGTATACTCTCATTTGGGATACAGAGTATAGTTGTGGGTATTACATAAAAAAGGACATTGTAGAGCTGGAAAAGGTACAGAGAAGAAAAACAAAGGAGGTTGTTAGAGCTAATTTAATAGATAACTTTAAAAATGAGTTGGATATATTTTTGAAAAAACGCACACACAAGTTTATGATGGTATAAGACTTTCTGAAAGAATCAGGTAGCAGGAACAGATATACTGCAGGCATAGTATAGATAAGGGCCATAAGCAATAAACTGAAGTCAGACATTCCAAGGTCAAAAGACAGGCAGATATCTTTCATAAGCAAATGTCCAAGCAGGATTGGCATAGTGACAGAAAGGGACAAAAAATAAGATAACAGAAGCCATGCAGAGGCAATCTGAAATCAGCAAAGAATAACATGGAGCTTACATAGAAAATACAATCAATCTCTCTCTTTCTCTGCATGTTTGTGCTGTGATGCCTCCCAAACATGTAATTGGATACAACAGGCAGCTTGAACTGTACAGCTGTTAATTGAGTTACTAACAGGTTCGTTTCCATAATTGAATTCTGTGCTGCAATTTTCAACAACAATAAATTTCTGTAACAAATAAACTGATCTATCTTAAAAATAGACTTTAGATCCTGCGTGTTCAAAGCTCAGGGCTGAAGGCCGTTGTTATGAACAGAAGGGCCCACTGGACTGTTTGGGGTTTATCAGTTATTATATGTGTGGTTAGAAGGCCCAGGATGCTTCCTTACTAATATAGCTTCTCTCCATAGATATTAGGGGACTACACCATTGCAATATACAACCCAGAGTCCTGTTTTACAGCCCTAGGAGGGGATCCTTTGGTGGGCATATTCAAATAAATTGAACTTGAATATAAAGAACAATGGGTAAATCGAGGAAAACCTTGCCAGCAAGAAATATCCCAGAACATTTTCAGGCTTAGAAACAATCTCAGGATCACCACCACACTCCACCATTGGTTCAACTGAGGGTTCAGAAGCAGATGAGGATGCACAGTCTATGCAACATCAGGCCAAACTTTCCAACATATCTTTCACAGATTTCAAAAACTTATTGAGCTCTCACTTTGATAAACTGGTCAAAGAAATTAGACTGGTCATCCAAGACCTTGGCCAGCACACTCCTACATTGGAAACGCTAGCAGACCAAATTCTAGAAACTCAGCAAAAAGATTGGTCTGATATAACCCGCAATACCTCCGCCTTAAACATTATAGAAAGTAAACTTGAAGACCTTGAAAATAGGTCTCAACTAAATAATATTAGATTTAGAGGTATCCCAAAATCAGTAACAGACTTAAAAATGTACATGAATGCTGTTATACATACTATGCTTCCCAACCTCCCACGGGACTCCTGGGAAATCAAATGAGCTCACAGAGCCTTGGGTGGTCCAGCAACCTCAGATTTACCTAAGGATATAGCCAGATTCTTGCGTCAAGGTACCAGGGATCTGATCCTGACAATATCTAGGAAATTGCAAACAGCAGTTAGACCAGATGGAGAGGCCGTACAAATTTTTGCTGATCTTGCTCCGGCCACGCTCTTCAAGCGTAAGCAACTGAAGCCAGCCCTTTCATCCTTATTAAAAAATAATATTCATTGTAGGTGGAGATTTACATTCAACCTCACATTTCAAATGGGTACAAATGTTCATATTGTTCATTCGCTGGAGGAGTGTCGCTCAGTCCTATCTCGCCTGAATCTGATTACAAAAGAGGATAATCTTGAAGCTCCACAGATACAGGGTTTACCATAAAGCCCATCCAGACAATGGACAGAAGCGCAAGGACTTTGAAGACAATGCAAACAAATGGAGAAGAATTCCACAGTGGGTCCCTCTTCTGGAGCCCAAGGGCTGTGCCTAGCTCTGGACTTCCATGAGAGACCTGCTGGGGACAATTGATTTGATCTTGACCTCGGACCCGGCGTGATTGTATTGGCTCAGTTCTTGCATAATTCTGTGCATATTTAATTTCTCACCTGGAATGAATATTGCTTTTACTAGCTGGCACTGGCAGACTTTTTCGATCTTAGGAAAATGTTTAGGTCATAGCAGCCATGATGTTTGGAGCGAACTTTGCTTTCAACATGGATTATGACTAATTTATTATCAATCTGAAGAAGTTATTAGAGTTCTGTATATTGTTGTAAATAATTGTCACTTTATCTGAGGGAACATGGACACTTTTAGCTGATGTTATTTCAACCTCAGGAAAGTCTTATACAGTCAGGTCCATAAATATTGGGACATCGACACAATTCTAAACTTTTTTGCTCTATACACCACCACAGCGGATTTGAAATGAAACAAACAAGATGTGCTTTAACTGCAGACTTTCAGCTTTAATTTATGGGTATTTACATCCAAATCAGGTGAATGGTGTAGGAATTACAACAGTTTGTATATGTGCCTCCCACTTTTTAAGGGACCAAAAGTAATGGGACAGATTAACAGTCATAAAACAAACTTTTACTTTTTAATACTTGGTTGCAAATCCTTTGCAGTCAGTTACAGCCTGAAGTCTGGAACGCATAGACATCACCAGACGCTGGGTTTCATCCCTGGTGATGCTCTGCCAGACCTCTATTGCAACTGTCTTCAGTTCCTGCTTGTTCTTGGGGCATTTTCCCTTCAGTTTTGTCTTCAGCAAGTGAAATGCATGCTCAATCGGATTCAGATCAGGTGATTGACTTGGCCATTGCATAACATTCCACTTCTTTCCCTTAAAAAAACTCTTTGGTTGCTTTTGCAGTATGCTTCGGGTCATTGTCCATCTGCACTGTGAAGCGCCATCCAATGAGTTCTGAAGCATTTGGCTGAACATGAGCAGATAATATTGCCCAAAACACTTCAGAATTCATCCTGCTACTTTTGTCAGCAGTCACATCATCAATAAATACAAGAGAACCAGTTCCATTGGCAGCCATACATGCCCACACCATGACACTACCACCACCATGCTTCACTGATGACGTGGTATGCTTTGGATCATGAGCAGTTCCTTTCCGTCTCCATACTCTTCTCTTCCCATCACTTTGGTACAAGTTGATCTTAGTCTCATCTGTCCATAGGATGTTGTTCCAGAACTGTGAAGGCTTTTTTAGGTGTTGTTTGGAAAACTCTAATCTGGCCTTCCTGTTTTTGAGGCTCACCAATGGTTTACATCTTGTGGTGAACCCTCTGTATTTACTCTGGGGAAGTCTTCTCTTGATTGTTGACTTTGACACACATACACCTACCTCCTGGAGAGTGTTCTTGATCTGGCCAACTGTTGTGAAGGGTGTTTTCTTCACCAGGGAAATAATTCTTCGTTCATCCACCACAGTTGTTTTCCGTGGTCTTCCAGGTCTTTTGGTGTTGCTGAGCTCACCGGTGCGTTCTTTCTTTTTAAGTATGTTCCAAACAGTTGATTTGGCCACACCTAATGCTTTTGCTATCTCTCTGATGGGTTTGTTTTGTTTTTTTCAACCTAATGATGTCTTGCTTCACTGATAGTGATAGCTCTTTGGATCTCATATTGAGAGTTAACAGCAACAAATGCAAATAGCACACTTGAAATGAACACTGGAGCTTGTATCTGCTCTTTGTAAATGGGATAATGAGGGAATAACACACACCTGGCCATGGAACAGCTGAGCAGCCAATTGTCCCATTACTTTTGGTCCCTTAAAAAGTGGGAGGCACATATACAAACTGTTGTAATTCCTACACCGTTCACCTGATTTGGATGTAAATACCCTCAAATTAAAGCTGAAAGTCTGCAGTTAAAGCACATCTTGTTAGTTTAATTTCAAATCCATTGTGGTGGTGTACAGAGCCAAAAAGTTTAGAATTGTGTTGATGTCCCAATATTTATGGACCTGATTGTAGTTGCTTAAGCTAGATCATATATCAATATGTATATTGCTACTCTTCAGGACTATAACTGTCTTTATTTTTGCATGGCTATATGGCTGGTTAATCACCTTTTATCTCTACAGTCATTCTGGTGCATGAAGATCTTTGAACATATTTGAAGATTCAATTATTACGCCCAGGGCATAGGGAAACTGTGAGATAGAGGATGTTTGCTCATCGTTATAGTATGACTAAAATATATGCAATTTTTAGATGGCTTTGTTTACCTTACCAATGATCTATTTGTTGACATATAGTACATGAAGCAAATACTCACAGTTTATCTATGGTACTTATAATGTGATATAGTCCAATAGAAACCCAAAGACTATGGATAGAGTTCACAGTTGGCTGTCCCATGAAAACTTTATTTGGTTCTTGATTGATTGTAGTATATTTTTTCTTATTTCTCCTCATTTAAGGGGAATTTAGGGAGTTTAGTTAATTCAACTCCTTCCCCTGGAACTGAGGTGTCTCGAGTATTGGTTTGAGGTATGGAATTCACTGTTAAGTTTAATTTTTACAGGTTTTTTTTTTTTGGTTCTTCTTCTCCCTTCTCTGCATTTTGTTTCAGCAGTTGTCCCTCCATCTCCGGGATCTCATTTGGGCTTATAAATTGCCCTAGTTGTACTAAATTGCTCCAAGTACCCCAAGAGCAGCTAGGGACAGAAGAGGACCCTCCCACGGCACCTTTGAAGGCACATCTACGCATAAGCTTCCACCCTATGAACTAGCGGGAGTGCAACCTCACTTTTGGAACCTACCAGTAGGTGAAGGCTTCAGAGGCCCTGAGGCTGCAATCAGTATTCCATCTTTATTAGTACATTAATGGTTAACGCTTTCAAATACATTTATTAATTGATTAATTAATTTTTAATGGATATTTAATAATTGATGATTATAAAAACAACAATTATATATTTATGTATAATATATATTATTTAAAAATATTTATGTACAATCTTGTATTTTACACTGCCTTTACTTTATGAATACATTAATTCTTAACTTTTTCTATTATATTTATTAATTAATTAAATAATGTTAATTAATTAGTAATAATAAAAAAAAAGGTTTAAACTGGCTCAAAAAATATGTACATTTTATAGAGCACTTATATTTCTGTGTTGCTGCTCAGTGCCTGAAAGGTTTAGTATCCTCAAAGCAGTTCAATATTGAAATCAGTGTATTATATTATGACACCTGCTACATTTAATATTTTATAGTGCATTTATTTATTTATATAATATATCCATGTTTACACCTTTACGTTTTGCATGTATGTCAATTAAACATAATACCCTTAATTAATGAATTAATTGCACTCAAACATTACAAATGCTTTTAATTTAATTTTACAGTTTAATCATCTGTGCAGTTGACTGAATACACAGAGTGACGTTTGCAGCATTTGATCTGCAATAAGATCACCTTTACAGGTATATCATTTAATGAAGCTCTTTTTTAGGAGAAAAGGATTAAGGCTTTTTGTTTTCCGTTGATCACCATTATTGATTCATTAATTAACGTCTATTAATTATTTATTAATTAGGAATCATTATAAAAAATAAATATTGTCTATTTTAAAATGCATAGATATTATATTGCATTTATATATCTGTAATGATCATTAATGTACATTCATTGATTACCTATTAATTATTAATAATTACAGAAAATAAAAATAAAAACATTTTTAACTTGCCCCAAAACTATCTATGTTCCTGCTCATTGCCTAACAGGGATAGGACCTTAAAGCACTTAAATATTTAAATCAGATTATTATATTATGACACTTTTTAAAATTTGTGAAGGCATTTACTTATGAATATATTGATGATTAGGCCTTTACATTTTGCATGTATGCCAGTTAAAAAGGATACTTTCAATGATTCATGAATTCATTCTAACAAAACATTAAAAATGCTTTTTACATAATTTTACAGATTCCTCATCTCTGCACCTTACTGAAGACAGAGCGTGAGCTCTGTAGGATTTAATCTGCTATAACATCAACTTGATAGGTATATGATTTAATGATGACATTCTTTAGAAAAACAGGATTAAGTCTTTTTATTTTGCATTGATGACAGTTATTGAATAATTAATTCATGTATTTTATTTTATTAATTAATCAATAATTAAAAAAAAATACATTTTGAATACATATATGCTTAGCCATTTATGTTTTCATGAATGACAATTACACCTCATAACTTGACTTATTGATTAATTAATTTAATCAAAACATTACAAATCTTTTTCAGGTCAATCTATAGTTTGCTCATAGCTATTTGGGGTTGCCCTTCTTTAGGAACACATGATTACCTGTTTATGTTTTGAATTCATGACAGTTTTAGATTATTTCAATAATGTATATTCATTTATTAATTACTTCATAATTCATTATAAAAAATAAAAAAACAAATATATTTTACCATTAAATTATTGATCAATATATATATATGATTAGCTCTTTAGCTTTTAATGTATGCAAATTAAAAATAACCCATTGATTGATTAATTTATTTAATGAAAACATTAAGGGCCTCATTCTATTACCGGCCGTAAATCGGCCAAAAGGCTGCGATTCCTTGCGGGGGTTCTGTTAACTCGCGATTCTATTATACGGCCCCGCAAGGATCTCCTCTTACGGCCGGCCGCATATCTTGCTACCGGCCGTAAGCTCTGAAAACTTAAAACTCCAAAATAAATTCAAGCCTGCACTGTACAGCTCTGTAAATGCTAGGGATCATATTGGGGGACATGAGGATTAAAAGTAACCCCCTCTCAAGCTTGCACATCAGCCCAAACCCGAGTTCAAATTAACTGTTTATTTTCTGGCTGCGGCGTGGGCGTGTCTGAGGTGCTCCAAGCCCTATGGACTTTGTACATGTATATTTTACGTATATAAAAAAAATATTATTTTACGGATTTGAGTATAGGGTAATTATGTGCTATTTTTTCTAACACCTAAAATCACTCTACAGTCTTCTCAAAGTGCAGGATGGCTTTATTTGAGCTATTTTATGTGCTTAATTGGTGCTAGCGGGACCTTTTTGCTGCAAGTAAGCTGCGGCTCGTTTTTAGCCTTGCAGACAGGGTTCCCGGAGCAATAGAATCGCAACCAGGCTTCTCTTACGGCCGATTTCCTTGCGGCCGTTTTAGATGAAAGGCTTTCCTCCGGCGCGATCGGCCGCAAGAGATAGCAAGGCGCCGGCCGCAAGCCTGCCGGAATCCCTGGCCGGAGGGGAATAGAATAGCCGGAAAGCTTGCGGCCGGTCCTTGCGGCCCCGCAGCGGCTGCGGCCGGTAATAGAATGAGGCCCTAAGTTTTGTATTCATGACCGGTAAAAAAAATATGTACAATAAAAATAAAAAAAATATCTTACACCTGCATTTACAATTACAGATTACAATGGCGGACAATGCAGAAGACAAGAATAGCAAGCAAAATTTAAATTGCAAAGTTATCATAGATACATAGTTACATAGTTACATAGTAATTAAGGTTGAAAAAAGACTTTCAGTCCATCAAGTTCAACCTGTTAAGATCTCCTCTGATCTGCAATATGCGGATTAGTTATTAATTAAATTATTGATTAAATAATTATTAATAGTATAGTATTGGAGAATGAATAAAGAGTTAGTCCATCAAGTTCAACCTTTTTAGATCTCTATTGATCTTTTTAATTTGGACTATTTATTATTATTGTTAATTGTTAATTATTGTTAATTGATCCAGAGGAAGGCAAACATAAAAAAAAACCCCATTGAAACTTTGCCAATTGTCTCATAAGGGGAAAAAAAAGCAAAATTCCTTCCTGACCCAAGAAACTGGCGATCAAATTTCTCCCTGGATCAATATTCCTTGCTAGTTATCTAGGATAGCCTTGAATGCCCTCTTTATTCAGAAATATATCTAACCCCTTTTTGAAGTTGTCTATCGAATTCGCTGTCACCACCTCCTTTGGTAGAGAATTACACAGTTTAACCACCCTAACTGTGAAGAACCCTTTTCTTTGTTTAAGGTGAAATCTTTTTTCCTCTAACCTCAACGGATGTCCTCTTGTCAGTTGAAAATCTCTTGCTACAAAAAGTTCACTTGACAAAGCCTTATATTGACACTGGATGTATTTAAATAACGTAATCATATCTCCTCTTAGACGCCTTTTTTCTAGCGAAAATAAGTTTAATTTTGCTAGTCTTTCTTCATAACTTAGCCCCTCCATTCCCCTTATTAGTTTTGTAGCCCTTCTCTGTACTTTTTCCAGCTCTAAAATGTCTTTTTTGTGAGGTGGTGCCCAAAATTGTACTCCATATTCCAAATGAGGGCGTACTAGAGATTTGTATAGTGGCAGAATTATATCTTCTTCCCTGGCTTCTATACCCTTCCTAATACATGCTAATATTTTATTTGCCTTTGCAGCCGCTGCTTGGCTTTGAGCGCTGTTACCTAGGTGGTTGTCCACTAGTACTCCCAAATCCCTTTCAATATCTGATACCCCTAGATTTGCTCCATTAAGATTATAGATTGCTTGGCTATTGTTCCTTCCCAAATGCATAACCTTACATTTATTTGTATTAAATCTCATCTGCCATTTAGCCGCCCATTTCTCTAATTTATGCAAATCCTTTTGTAGGGAAAGTACATCATTATCTGATTTTATTACCTTGCACAACTTAGTGTCATCAGCAAAAATGGAGACACTACATTCGAGTCCTACTTCAATGTCATTAATAAATATGTTAAAAAGGAGAGGACCCAATACTGAGCCCTGAGGAACCCCACTTATCACATTAGACCAATCGGAGTATGTTCCATTTACAACAACCCTTTGCTTCCTGTCTTTTAGCCAGCTCTCGATCCATGAGCAGATATTTACTGCAATTCCTGTATCCCTTAGTTTGCTCACTAGTCTTCCATGTGGCACTGTATCAAATGCCTTTGAAAAATCTAAAAAGACTACATCCACTGAGTTGCCCTGATCCAAGTTCCTACTAACCTCCTCATAAAAACTAATTAGATTGGTCTGACACGACCTTTCCTTCATAAATCCATGTTGACTGCTACCTATGATCCTGTTCAAATAGACATATTCTTGTATTCTGTCCCTTATTAACCCTTCTAAAAGCTTCCCAACTACAGAAGTGAGGCTCACTGGTCTATAATTCCCCGGATTTGCTCTAGAACCCTTCTTAAATATAGGTATCACCTCTGCTTTTCTCCAGTCATCTGGTAGAGACCCTGTAGTGAGCGAGTCTTTAAAGATTAGATATAATGGTTTGGCTATTACAGAACCCAGCTCCCTCAGTACCCTTGGATGTATTCCATCAGGACCTGGGGCTTTATTAACATTTATTTTCTCCAACCTCTTTTGTATTTCTTCCTGCGTTAACCAATTATTTAGTGAAGGTAGTGTAGCCCCATTATGTTGCAGTGTCCCAACCACTGGTACCTCCCTTGTGTAAACCGACGAAAAGAACCTATTTAGCTCATCTGCCTTTTCCTGGTCACTAATTATCAGATGGCCTGTGTCACATTGTAATGGTCCTATCGATTCCTTCCTGGCCTTCTTCCCATTAATATATTTATAAAATATTTTAGGGTTAGTCTTACTTTCCATTGCAACTGACTTCTCATTTTCTATTTTAGCCAGTCTAATAGCCCTTTTGCAAGCCTTGTTGATTTCCTTATAGTCACATAAAGATGCCTCTGTTCCCTCCTTCTTGTATAATTTAAATGCATATTTCTTTTTCCTCATCATGATCTTTAAGTCATTGTTAAGCCACATGGGATGTGATTTATTCCTATTTATTTTATTTCCACATGGTACATGCTGATGAGTATGTTTATTTAGTAAGGATTTGAATGTTGTCCATTTATTTTCAGTATTCTTCCCTGTAAGTTCTTTGTCCCAGTCTATATGTTGTATTGCTGCCCGTAGCCCATTAAAGTTAGCCCTTTTAAAATTTAGAGTTTTTGTTGGCCCCTTACAACTCTGTTTTTTGTATTCAATCTCAAATGAGACTGTGTTGTGATCACTGTTCCCCAAGGGTTACATTTGATATTATATCAATATTACTTGTGATGACTAAATCCAAGATGGCCCCATTTCTAGTAGGTTCTTGTATTACCTGGGCTAGATAATGATCCCTGAGTGTACTCAAGAACCTGCTCCCCTTAGCTGAGCTGCTGGTCTCGTTTATCCAGTTTATATCAGGGTAATTAAAGTCTCCCATTATTAGAACTTGCCCATGCTTAGCTGCATTTCCAATCTGTAACAATAATTGTATTTCCTCACTTTCAGCTATATTTGGGGGTTTATAGCATACTCCCACCAATATGCATTTAGAATTAGCTCCTCCACTATTTAGCTCAACCCACAAGGATTCAATGATGCCGTTAGTGCCAGCATAAATATCTTCTCTAACTATAGGCTTAAATTCAGGCTTAACATAAAGACAGATCCCTCCTCCTCTTTTACCATTTCCCCTATTTATTATCCTAATAGTAAAGTTTGTGTTAGAAACAATATTTATATGCTGGAATATAAAGTGGCACAAACTGCTATTAGGGATCATTTTAATCCTATTAACAATGGCTTATTGATTCCTATCTACAAGTCGGAGCAAATAATCTAAAGTTTGTAAAATTTCAACAAAACCAGCTTTGAGTAGAACAGTATTATGGATTGATGGATTATGTTGCTGAATTGGCACCTGAGCATTGCTGAGTTTGCAACAGAGACATTCCTGTTGGAAGAGCAATGATTTTGCCATCCTTTTTCCAAGGATCTCCTCACAATATGCAAGAAAGATACAATGATGCCATGGCTATTGTGACTAAATTTGGCAAACCAGATTTATTCATTACATTCACATGTAATCCACAATGGCCAGAGATCAAATACAATTTAAAACTTGGCCAAAATACTTCTGACCGACCAGATTTGGGAGCTAGAGTATTCAAAATAAAACTAAATTCCTTAATTCATAATATACCTAAAGCACACTAATTTGGGAAATGTGTGGCTTTTGTTTATACCATTTAATTTAAAAAAAGAGGCCTGCCACATGCACATATACTTTTAATACTGCAAGAAAAAGATAAATTGAATATGGTAGAGAGAGTGGATTCAGGAATTACTGCTGATCTGCCACATCCAGAAAAACATTAAAAACTTTATGAGATTGTAACTCATAGAATAATTTATGGTCCATGTGGAGATATCAATCCAAATTCACCATGTATGAAAAATAAAAAATGCACAATAGAGTTCCCAAAACAATTTCAAATGCAGACTTTTGCTAATTGTGATAAATACCCTTTGTATAAAAGAAGAGAAGGACAATCAGCTATTGTCCGTGTCCAAAATTTCGATAATAGATATGTGGTTCCATTCAATCCACATTTGCTGTTGAAGTACAATGTACACATCAATGTCGAAGATTGCACTTCTATCAAATCCATCAAATATGTGTATACATATATATACAAAGGATATGATGCAGCAACTGTTGTTGTGCAAGGTGCAAAAAAAGAACAAGACAATCCAGTTTTGCATGACAAACATTCATCTTATTTAGATGCTCGCTATATAAGTGCTTCACAAGCAATGTGGCTTCTTTTTAAATTTGAAATTTATCGATTAGCTGTCCATTTGCCACAAAGTCAATTTGTTTGCTTCACTGCAGGGAATTAAAGAAATGCTTTATGACAAAGTGAAGATAGAGCAACAACACTTACTGCTTGGTTTCAATTAAATTGTCAGGACACTCAGGCCAGACAATTTTTATACATTGACATTCCATATCGCTATGTATTCTTAAATGGACAATGGCGACAAAAAAAAAAGTTAATCATAAAATTATCCCATAAATGTATACCGTTGGTCCAAGTGACATTACACGTTTCAGCTTAAAATTACTTCTCTTACATGTTCCCGGTGCACAAAGTTATGAACATTAATGCACAGTCAAGGACATAGTTTATGATACTTTCCAATTAGCTACAAGACATCAAAACTTTCTGGAAGATGATACGGAATGGTAGAAATGTCTAGAAGAAGCAGCACTGTCAAATGCCAATGCAAATGAGAGAACAATTTGCTTTCATTTGCATATTTTGCAATGTACCTGATGCATTAGTTTTGTGGAAAACATTTAAATTACATATGTGTGAAGACTTCTTGAAACGTTACAATGAGACCATTGCACTATTAAAAGCATTAATGGAAATTCAGGAAATCTTTCTTTGTCATGGATTAAATTGTGCAAATTTTAATCTGCCTGATCCAGGAATTATAGATGAAATTAACTTTGAGTATGACACTGAGATTGAATACCAAAAAACACAAGAACAAATTGGAACTTTAAATGCATTACAATTGGAAGCATTTAACGCCATTACAAATGCAATAGATTATGACATGCTCAAAGAGCGTTATTTCTATCTAGATGGCCCTGGTGGATCTGGAAAAACGTATCTATATAATTTATTGATGAGTTGCATTCGTGCACAGGGTCAAATAGCACTGCCATTTGCAACAACTGGAATGCAGCACTTTTGTTAGAAGGTGGTAGTACTGTGCATAGTGGATTTAAATTGCCAGTTCCCCATTCTAGAAATATCAGAGTTGGATATTCGAATGTATTCATTACAAGACAAAACATTTAATAATAGATGAGACAACAATGATGTCATGCAATGTATTGATCGATTATTAAAAGAAGTTATGGGTAATTATTATTTATTAGTTTTGAGCAATACAGGTTGTTGCTAATGCTAAAGCGAGGGCCGCAGTTGCTGACAAGGAGCGCCATAGGCGTCTTATCCCTACGGCCCGTGGGACTACAGTTCAACATAAATCTACCAGCCGCGGAACTACACTTTAACAAAAACCTTCATTATCGAATTCACATTGCGAGACCCGTATCACTTTGAAAATAAAATCGTTAAAAAATGATGAAACGTAACACTTTACAAAGGAAAGCGCCAGAAAAGTGGGACTTATAAAAAAAATATATATATATATGAGATCCAAAAAATATGAACACCAAATACAAAAAATAAACATTTAAAAATATCACACACACCATGGAAGGACAAGCAGGACGTCTGTCAGTGAGGTTGATTGCGAATTTAACTTGCATTTTATCAATTTTGCAATTGAAAAATTGTCTAAGCAAAAGAAAAAATGGCGGACAAAAAAAACAAAAACGAGGCTAAGCAAGTAAAATTACAACACCTATTCAGAACACTTACCCAAACTCAATAACACTTCATACGGCACGTAACACACATCATGCGCTCCGTAACACACACAAAATCGCAGACATTTTCTATGCAAGAACTAACTTGAGCAAAATGGCGGCTTGAGCGCAAATTGATGGATGGAACGCAAATAGCGCATGCGTATTGCGTTCTAACGGTTTCTACTTCAGCTTAAAGTCTATAAATACTGCAAACTTTCCAGAAATGTGACTGGACATTTCACTGGTGGCGTTACTTCTGAAGAAACTTCATTATCACTTTAGAAGTTTAAAATCTGCAAATTACACAAAATAGGTAAGCTATAATTAATTAATTAATTAATTAATACATTAATAATTAAAATAAATAAATAATAATTTCAAATATTGCAAAGAACAACGTTATTCATGTACCGTAACATTTAAAACATATCTAAAGTTTGAGCATTCATTAATATAAATTAATAATTTACAGCAAAAAAAAATGGACTTTCAAATATTGACAAAAAAACAATATTCATGTACAGAAGCAATTAGAAGACATTATTCATGTATAGTAAGATTTTAAAGACAGATAAATATTTACGTGGGGTAAAATGCTATATATTTAAAAAGAAGAAAAAGGAGACATTTCAACAAGAACATAGCTTTTATTAAGATATATTTTACAACACAATTTATGCTTTTAGCAAAAAAGAAATATACATATATATTTACACTGCATTTAGAAATTTTCTTTTTTTTTCTCATTTCCAACACTCTGAACAGTTACATAGTTACATAGGCCCTCATTCAATTGCGATTTGGCCAATTGAATAGGGCTCTAAATAAGCACATAGCATATTTTTTTTAAATAAGTTTTTAGTTAGTGAAAACCTTGCTTTTGGATAGATGTTTACTAACTAAAAACTTCTTTAAAAAAATATGTTATGTGCTTATTTAGACCCCTATTAAATTGGCCAAATTGCAATTGAATGAGGGCCATAGTAATTAAGGTTGAAAAAGGACTTTCAGTCCATCAAGTTCAACCTTTTAAAATCTCCTCTGATCTGCAATATCCAGATTAGTTATTAATTAATTAGCTGTTAATTATTAATCAATTATTTCATTATTTATTTTTAATTTAATTTAGATTTTTAAATTATTAATTAATCCAGAGGAAGGCAAACAGAAAAAAAAACAAGTGAAACTTAGCCAATCGTCTCAAAGTAAAAAAAAAATCCTTCCTGATAATGGCGATTCGATTTCTCCCTGGATCAATACTCTCTCTCTAATTATCCAGGATCACGCTGAATTCCCTTTTTAATTAGAGTGTCACTAAATAATTTGCAGCACTGCACGGTTTAACATGGACTGTCAAATCTGCAGCATTTTACAGACAACAGATTTAAACCAACAGGTAATGTATAAAACTACATTTCATTAAAAAAATACTATCATTTAGTAAAAAAAATGTTTTATAATATTTCAACATTTGCATTTCTGTCTATCTTTTTCAACAGACACTGCCTGAAGAGTGTTGCAGGAAGATTGGCAGCAGGGGACCCTCTGTCATTTATACACAACTAATAATTCAACACAACAGGTACAGTATAACAAGTACAAAAATTGTTTTTATCCTGTTTGGTGTGCGCCAATGTCAAAATGCACTGCAACATTTTTTTATACAACTAGGGTAAATATCATAATAATTTTTACTTTAATGTATTTATTGATCACAATGGCAAATTTAAAACTCCAGGATTAGACTCAACAAAATGTAATTAAAAATAAGCTACCGTATATACTCGAGTGTAAGCCGACCCGAGTATAAGCCGAGGCACCCATTTTACCACAAAATACTGGGTAAAATGAGTGACTCGAGTATAAGCCGAGGGTGGGAAATGGGCTGCCCCCTGTGTCCCTCTTGTGCTCTCTGTGTCCCCCTCTCTCTCCGTGTCTCTTCTCCCCTCTCCCTTCCCTGTGTCTCTTCTCCCCTCTCCCTTCCCTGTGTCTCTTCTCCCCTCTCCCTTCCCTGTGTCTCTTCCAACCTCTCCCTTCCCTATGTCTCTTCCCCCTCCCTTATCACCCTCCTCAACCCCACTCCTCAACCTCATGCTCAACCTCCCTCCTCAACCTTAACCTCCCTCCTTAACCTCAACCTCCCTCCTCATCCTCCCTCCTCATCCTCAACCCTCTCCTCATCCTCAACCCCCTCCTCAACCTCCCTCCTCAACCCCCCATCCTCAATCCCCCTCCTCAACCCCCCCATCCTCATCCTCTCTCCTCAACCCCCCATCCTCAATCCCCCATCCTCATCCTCTCTCCTCAACCCCCTTCTCAACCTCCCTCCTCATCCTCAACCCCCTCCTCAACCTCCCTCCTCAACCCCCCATCCTCAATCCCCCTCCTCAACGCCCCCTTCCTCATCCGCTCTCCTCAACCCCCAATCCTCAACCCCCCTTCTCAACCCCTCCTCCTCATCCTCAACCTCCCTCCTCAACCCCCTCCTCAGCCACAACCCTCCTCAACCTTAACCCCCCTCAACCCCCCATCCTCAACCCCCCCATCCTCATCCTCTCTCCTCAACCCCCCATCATCATCCTCTATCCTCAACCCCCCTCCTCAACCCCTCCTCCTCATCCTCAACCTCCCTCCTCATCCTCAACCCCCTCCTCAACCTCCATCCTCATCCTCAACCCCCTCCTCAACCCCCCATCACCATCCTCTCTCCTCAACCCCCCTCCTCAACCCCTCCTCCTCATCCTCAACCCCCTCCTTAACCTCCATCCTCATCCTCAACCCCCTCCTCAACCCTCCATCCTCATCCTCAACCCCCCATCCTCAACCTCCCTCCTCAACCACTCCATCCTCAACACCCCCATCCTCATCCTCTCTCCTCAACCCCCATCATCATCCTCTCTCTTCAACCCCCTCCTCAACCCCTCATCCTCAACCTCCCTCCTCATCCTCAACCTCCATCCTCAAGCCCCTCCTCAAACGCCCTCCTCAACCCCCATCCTCATCCTCAACCCCCATCCTCAACCTCCCTCCTCAACCTCAACCCCCTCAACCCCAGCCCCCCTCAACCTGCCTCAACCCCAACCCCCCTCCTCAACCCCCCTCCTCAGCATAAACCCCCCTAAAACCCCCTCCTCCACCTAAACCCCCTTCAACCCCAACCCACCTCCTCAACCTCAACCCCCTCAACCTCCCCCCTCAATCTGCCTCAACCCCACCCCCCTCTCCTCAGCATAAACCCCCCTCAACCCCCCTCCTCCACCTAAACTCCCCTAAATACACCCCCCCTCCCCTCACTTACCTGCTTGTGCTCCGGCCTCCGCTCCTTGACCCGGCGCCGGCACGCATGTGACGTCACATGCGCGCCGCGTCATTAGCATATGCCGGGTGCCGTCATGCGTAAGTGGGGAGGTATCTAAGGGGGGGTTTGGTGGAGGAGGGGGGTTGAGGGGTGGTTTATGCTGAGGAGGGGGGTTTAGGTTGAGGAGGGGGGAGGGAAAGAGTCACACGGGGTGTAGAGAGACACACGGGGGGGTTAGAGACACACAGGGGGGTGGAGAGACACGGGGGTTAGAGAGACACGGGGGGTTAGAGAGACACGGGGGGTTAGAGAGACACAGGGGGGGAGAGTGACTCGAGTATAAGCCGAGGGGGGCCTTTTTTACCTTAAAAAAAGGGCTGAAAAACTCGGCTTATACTCGAGTATATACGGTAATTTTGTGAAATATTATGCCACTTTGTTGTTTTTATTCTCCCATTGGAGGGGCAGTCATATTTCTTCCCTGCAGATTTGTGTGTATTATTGTTATAATGAGAATTTTCCAGTCATCAATTATTGACTTCTAATCCCCCTATCCTTCCAGGTAACTGGTAAGTATTAGCTGATAAAGATTAGCTGATACTCAGTTAAAGGGCATTAGGCTTAAAAGAACAACATTTTCAACATAGGAGAAACACCTGCTTTGTGCTAAATCTCCACAAAGATTTGTTTATTTTTCCAAAGTTCTGTTCTGGTCTGGATATACTTTCCCAAGATATCCCTTCTTTTAGGGACTAATAGACCCAATTTATTCAGAGCTACATATCAATTGCCTATAATTTGCCTTGATGTCATTATTATTGCTGATGGTGTAATCAAAATCCCCACTAAATGGTGAGACCTCTCATACACTATGGGGGGCCATCTACCAGTCACATTGCCATGCACAAAATTGGGTAAGGACAGGGAAACGAACGCAAACACACACACACACAATGGTGCAATGGATTTGGCGCCAACGTGCCCCTAGCAAATAACTAATCCACTAAGGCTAACACCATAATGATAAACTTAATGCTAACAGTGTTGCACACAAAACAGAATATCACAAAAAAAAAAAAAAAGAACATAAGTCCCTAATGCCAATAGTGGCGCACACAAAACAGGATCCAACAACAAATATTGTTAACACATATAAAATAGAAGAATATATCCTGTTTTCTGTGCACCAAACACCAAGCCTAGCCCCATAACCTAAACCTGTAATGCCAACTGTGGTGCACACAAAACAGTGTACTACTACGAATATTGTCATATTTCAACATTTGCTTTTCTGTCTATCTTTTTTAATAGACACTGCCTGAAGAGGGTCGCAGGAAGATTGGCAGCAGGGGACCCTCTGTCATTTATACACAACTAATAATTCAACAGAACAGGTACAGTATAACAAGTAAAGAAACAAACAAAAAAATCCCATCTATCCTGTTTGGTGTGCGCCAATGTCAAAATGCACTGCAACATAACTAACCCTCTAAGCGTAACACCATAACCTACAACCGTAATGTTAATGTTAACAGTGACACACACATAAGAGAATATCACAAAACAAAATAAGCAAAAAATCATAAATCCCTAATGACAATAGTGGCGCACACAAAAAAAGGATACTACAACAAATGTTGTTAACAGATATAAAAAGGAAAAATGTGTTCTGTTTTCTATGCCACAACCTATAAGCCTAACCCCAGAACCAAAACACATAATCTAAACAGTAGCGTACACAAAACAGTATACTGCTACAAATATTGTTAACACATATAAAATCTAACAATAAATCCGGTTTCCTGTGCACCAACCTCTAAGCCTAACCCCATAACCTAAACCTCTAATGTCAACTGTGGTGCAAACAAAACAGGATACTACAACAAATGTTGTTAACACATAATAAATCAAAGAATATATGCTGTTTTGTTTGCACCAACCTCTAAGCCTAACCTCATAACATAAACCTCTAATGCCAACTGTGGTGCACAGAAAACAGGATACTACAACAAATGTTCTTAAAACATAACAAATGTAAGGATCTATCCTGTTTTATATGCACCACTCTCTAAACCTAATCCCATAAACTAATTTTTTGGATTATCAAAGTAATCTGTAGAACTACTATAAACAGTCAGAGAAGGTTTCAAACACAAAGACACAGACATATTAGAAGAAGGGGCAGAAACCACAGAATAGGGGGCCCATTGTCTGTATCTCCCATCAATTTTGGCAGAAAGTGAGCTCATGGCCTGAAAGCAGAGCATAGTCTGCAATTAGATTAGGTTTGTGTTCTCTAGGGCCCACCCACATTCCCCTTATGTTTGGCCAGCTTCTGATTGCCACATCTAGAGGCTCCAGGCATAGAGCAAATAGTAGGGTTGACAGTGGGCAGCCTTGTCTAGTGCCTCTAGTAATGATAAACCGCTTATATGCAATGTCAAACACCTTATATGCAATGAATGCCAGCGTATAAGGACCTAATGCCCTTCAGAAAGCCTTCTCCAAGCACAAATTTAGAAAGTGTCCAATGACAAGAGCATTAAAGGACTTCTTTAGAGGCTATATCTATCAGGTTTAGGACTCTCCTGGTGTTGCAATAAAGCCCACCTGGTCTGGATGGATCACATTTTGAAACAATGGGGCAAATCTGTTTGCCATTATTTTAGAGTACAATTTATTGTCCGTGTTAATCAATGAGATTGGTCTGTAGCTACCACATTGGGTGGGGTCTTTTGCTTCTTTAGGAATCACAATAATTTTTGCTTCCAGAAATGCTGATCTTTTTGGGGATCTTGACAAAAACCTGTTAAACAGCCCCTGAAGGTGGGCTAGTAAGGGGTCCAAACATTGTTTGTAGTAATAATTTGTAAATCCATCCTAACCAGGAGCAGCATGTGATCTGACTGCACCTATTGCCCCTTTAATTTCTTCTATTGTGATGGGTTGTGCGAGGGCTTCTGCAAACGTTCTATCAATTTGAGGGATCTCAACCGAGGAAAGAAAGTCATCAATTTGTGAAACATGAGCTCAAGATCCCGAATGGTGGGGGCTGAGTATAGTTCCATATAAAATTGTTGAAACGCTTCAGCAATTTTGTCTGGCTTAAACACAGGTACGTTTCCTTAATTGATTATTTTGGGGATAAATGAATCCGCCCTTTGTGCTTTAAGCTTTCTGGCTAGCATACCATCGGGTTTATTGGTGCATCTGAAAAAAGTAGCTTGTTTACGTTGTAGTATGGAGACCAACTTTTTCCTAAGTATTGAATTTAGTGATTGTTTATGTTTCAAAATCTCATTATAGACCTGTGGGTCATTCTGTTTAGCAAATCTTGATTGTAATTCAGAAATGATACTGTTAAAATTGACTATTCGCGCCTGATCTTTTTTCGCAGCTGCCCCCAGCTAAATACAAACCCCTCTAATAACCTGCCCACACTCCTGCTTTGTTTATCTCGCCATCGCTATTAATTGCAAAGTATTCTATAATTGCCTTGTTAATTTTTTCCTTAATGTTTAAATCATTTAGTAGGCCAGGATTTAAAGTCCAAACGGGAGAACGACATGATGGCAGAAGCCCCATTAGGGAGATCCGTACTAAATCATGGTCTGACCATGCTATGGGCTGAATAGATGTAGCTACTAAGTTTGGCGTCAAGTGTTGCTGGATTAACAGGTAGTCAATCCATGAATGAGATTGATGACTAGAGGAGAAAAAGGTATATTCTTTGTATGAGGGATTTAATATCCTGCAGGCATCTATCAGACAATTTGATTTTAGGAGGTTTTTAAAGGCCTTGGTAGCTGTGGGAATATTGGCTGCAGCGGAGGTAGTTGAAATATCTTTGGATGGCTCTAAGACTGTGTTCATGCCCACGTGATTAGGTCTGAAATTTTATGGAAAAATGTTGCCTGATCCGTGTTTGGTGCATATAGATTAAGAAAGGTTATTTTACATTCATGGACTGCCAGATATCTACCCATGGGGTCTGTCTGAGTACAGGTGTGATGAAAATTTAGCCTGGTGTGCACTAAAATTGACACCCCTTTATTTTTCTCTCTGGCGGTAGAATGGAAGGTTTGTATGCCTTCACCCAGAATTTGGGGACTGCTAATTTCTTAAAATCCGTTTCTTGAACCAAAAGCACATCACCCCCTAGTCTTTGATATTCTTTTATGGCAAGCCCCCTTTTAACTGGTTCATTCAGGCCCTGAGCATTATGTGAAATAATATTGATATTCATGACTCACCCTACTTCCAAGCCTTATGTTACTAGACGGAAAAGCAGGGGAGCTGTGTAGTCGCTTCGGATGATTTGGTCAGATGGGCCTCCAGTTGGGATCGTCCCGGGACCAGGGGAGGAGTCAATAATCTAGGTAAACTGGTACGAGAGTGAGGTAGAGTATTAGTTCAGGCAAATAAATTAGATGACAACAATGTAAGGAAAAATGCTGCTGCCTCTAAGCTAGCCCGGCCTTAGTAACTTAAATTAACGCTGTTAAAAACACTTCAATAACTGTGAACTATTCTAATAACAAGTTAGAATAGAGAAATATAACGAAGTATAAATGTAGTATAGAACTACCTAAAGGAGAGTAAACGCTGTCCTCTTAACTAAATAGGTGAAACCAGTAGTATTAACAACTAATACTGAATGGATTCGCCTGTTGGGGTAAAGTATAATAAAGCCCTTAAGGGACACTATAAATGAGCATGAGAATTTTAAAGTGAAAAGTGCTTATATCTAGATCTAACTAGTTTTAGCAATAGGCACCTGGAACTCACAGATTGTAAGGCAATTTTCGGTATAAAAATAGCAAATCAAAATGATACACAACATTGCACTACAGTGTCATGGCGACTACGTGACATTGGTCTTGTTGAGAATACTAGCTTGCTGTCCTCTGGGAGGAAGGTTGAGATCTGTCGCATTGTTTGGACCCAAGACCCCTCTCTCGGATGGGCCGACTCTCAGCCGGTTCTCTGGAGATTTCTATTAGGTGAATGTCCCAAGAAGCCAGAAGGTTGATCCGCTCTTCTAAGGATCTGATGATATAGAATTTACTGTCTCTAGATTTGGTCAGCCGAAATGAAAAACCCCAAGAATATTTCCAACCATGAGCTAGAATGCTGTCCAGTAATGGCTTCATTGCTTTCCTTTTAGATAGTGTTAACTGAGAGAGGTCAGAGAACACACTAAGTTAGTGACCCTCAATATCAGGAATATCATCTCTGGATGCTATCATGAAGAGTTCTTTAGTCGTGAAGTAGTGAAAACGTGCAATAAGGTCTCTGGGGCGTTCAGCCATAAATGAGCGGCCTCCGAGAGCTCTGTGAACTTGGTCAAGCCTATACTGTTGAGAGTCCAACTCCGGCAAAAGAAATTCACAAAGCTCAGACATATTAAGCTGGAGATCTGTCACTGATTAGGGAACATTTTGAAGTCTGACGTTCTGTCTTCTTGGCCTGTTTTCTAGGTCCTCTTGGAACATCAGTTGTCGAGCTTGTTCCTCCCTTAATGAGGACATTTATTCCTCAAGCTTGTGATGGGATTGTTTCAGCTCGCTGTATTTCTCTTCAAGCTAATCAGTTTTAGCATTAACCATTTTTATTTCGGATGTCAAGTCTGCTGATACTTTTTGGATTTCAGCTTTAATGTCCTCTCTGAATGTGAGGATCAGGTCTTTGAAATCCTGGATGTCACCTTTGGTGCTTGGGGCCATCTGCTCCATAGCTGTTGTAGAGGTTGTTTTTATTACCGTCTGTTTGTTTTTTTTGAGAGCTTGGAGGGGATAATCTTAGCAAGTAATAAGATTGTATATTCTTGCTGCTTTTCCTTGTGGATACTCCAGCCATTAAATAGGGTAGTTCACTTTATCACTTTTGTATTTGTAAGTGTCCCGATTAGACGGGCATAAGAAAGGTATTACATCTTAGTAAATGCTGGCTCAGTAGTATGAATAAGCGCACATATCAGAAGCTTTATTGTACTTCTTTCCACTTACATACTACCTCCTCTGACCAAAAGGAGTCACTGACCTCTCAAACTTAGGAAAAATCATGGAAGGTCATGGAAGGCCTGGAAATGTCAATTGTACAGTCCTCCCTCTGGCGTGCTCAAGTAGTAGAAAAATGGGTCAAGGAAGCTTAAGATGAAGTGATCCAATAAGTAGATTCCAGAAGGAGCTCTTGGGCTTATATGAAATTTGCTTGAGTGGCCACAAGATGGCAGAATGAAGCAGAGTTGCAGAATTAATGCACCTTGGGTATATGGTTGCAGATGAATATCGCCAAATTCTGCTAAAATAATGGTTGGCTGATTATAACAGCCCAGTGTTAGTCTCTTAAGATAATAGGCCATGCACAGTGTCCGAGAGACTTTGCCGTTGTAGCTTTTTGTAGGCTGCAGTTAATTTTTGTGATTCCACAAGATGGTAGCAAAGTATAGCTGTTATGTTGAGGGACTGGCTCCACAGATTTTAGATCTGTCCACAAGGTGGAGCACTTCAGGCAGGCTGAAAGAACCTTTTTGTGCCAAGGTGTTATGATGAAATCTTTAACCACAACGCTTTGGGTGTGCCACCCTAATCTGGACCCTCAGCCCCAGTCCAGAAGTTATAGCCAATAATGCACTTGCAATGTTTTCCAGTAGTTATCCCTGAACCAAAAACAGGCTTGGTAGCAGTATGTTAATATAGGAAAAAATTCTGCAGTGTCAAATTCTCTTGGCTTATTGTCCTTGTTCACTATATGACACCATACACATCCAATTAAAGCTTTTCCAAGAACTTTGCCAGCTTATTCTCTTAGGCCACAAAACACTACCCCTTGTTCCAATACCTTTTAGCAGTAACCCAGTACTTACTAGGCGTTGTAGTACACCCAAGTATTGCAAATGTTTTGGTGTTTGGTGTCTCAGCCCTTTATATATGTCAATAGTATGGGCTGAATGGGAGCTGACTCTTAAACAAAGCCCCTTTTGGCTCTCCTCAACACTGAGGTGCCCATGATTGAATAGTTTGAAATTAACCGGCCAGGTTAATGGTGGTCTGGGCAGATGTACCAATTTGGCCAGTAGGTGGTGGTGTGTGATAAAACAGCCAATGGGATAGGGCTAAGTTGTAGAAGTCAGCTTCTTGTAGATAATTATAATAGTTCCCTTTTATATGCTGTGAGCGGTTGCTGATATATTAATCAGTGTAAGTTCCCAAGGCCTGATGTTTTTCTGGGTGAATTTTTATTTTTGGCCATTTGGTCTTTAGGCTGTATTTTGAGACTGTGAGTTTTTTTATTGTGAGAATAAAAGTTTTTATTATCAGGTTAGTTTGAAAGGGGGTTGAGCCACACAATCCCCCCAACAATCCCACTTATCCCTGGGCCCAGCCTCAAAACATACAGGTCCTTCCCTGTTTTGTACTTATCTGGTTTGGTTGAGATAGGGTGTCGGCTGGCTCAGTGTTATGCCTTGTCTTCCAGCTCTCACAATTACCCAGTGCTTTTGATCACAGTGGTCACAATGTCTAAGAATGGCACAATTAGTAACAAATCCAGGCTTTGGGGCATCTGTCAACTCCACCAAGTCCGGAATGGTCTGCAGCCACAGTTTCCAGAGACCCAGTGTGAGACAGGCAATGCAATGGCAGATCCTGAGTTTCAGATCTCAGATGCTTTTTCAACTCTTCACACAGAACACAGCCATTGGATTTGTCCTCCGGAAGAACCAGGTATGCCTCATGTCCTGTAGATTGAATTAACAGCTTCTGGTCTTCACTTATATATTTTAAATTAAACAATGTATCTTAGATATGTAGGAGCTTAAGCAGAATATGTCTGCCCTGTTCAGTGGCTAGCTCCTCCCCCAATCAGACAAACTTTTCAATTGAATTTATCAATTCATTAACTCCATCTGGAATGCCACCACATATTTTGGAGCTAAAAAAAGGTGCAATTGTCATGTTACTGTAATATATAACTCAATGTAATGGGACCGGATTAATTGTTCAAGAACTAAAAGATCATTTCATAAATGCAGAAATTCTCAATGGTACCCATAAAGGTGAGTTTTTATACCAAGAATAGATTTGTCACCAAGTGAAAGTAGAAGAAGAACCAGTATTTGCCCACGTCCAACTGTATGTTGCATTTTCAAGATGCAAGAATCCAGAGGAAATAAAAGTTTATATTGAAAACAACCAAAGTCAGGGTGATTTATTAGATGATGGACGGATTTTTACAAAAAACATTTTTTACTATGTACTGTAAATTAAATTACAAACAAAAACAAAAGTGCAAGTAGCCACAAATAACCCAATTCAATAACCAACAGTGCTCTTATACCTATGTCCAATTCACAACAAATATAGCGAACAGTGTTTTTTTTCAAGTACGCAATTTTATGTCAAGCAGGCTCTTTTTAGATGAACACGATTTAGCTAAAAAAACTCTATAAAATAGCAAAAAACATAGAGAACAGTGGTTATACCACACTGACGAACTTTCAGTTAGGAAACTCTATGTGCCATTTTCAACAACTACCGCATAAAAAACAAAAAAAACAACAATAATAAACAGTGGTTATATCCCATAAACAAAATTACAAGTCTGCTGGGCTCTTTTAAAGGAAACCACTTTGACAGACAAAACAAACAAAAAAAATTGAATGTCTTAGAAGTCACTTTTGCCAGGATTGGCCCCACAAAACAGTTACCTTGCATTTTCTTAGCTTTACAGTTTCCATTTTAATACTTTAAGTTCATGTTTGTAATGTTAAAATTCTATTTTCAAAGGACTGAAAAGTTGTTTCATTCTATCTAATTAAGGTTTAATGTTAGTAGCAGGATCATCATTTGTTGCAACATTTAAATGTTTCATGATATAGTGCGTATGATCCAGGGAGTAATCCGATCGCCAGTTAATGGGGTCAGGAAGAAATTATTATTTTTTGCCCACTTTTAAACAATTGACAATTGAAGTTTCACCGGGTTTTTTTTTATTTGCCTTCCTCTGGATTCAATATTCAAGATCACTATATTTTTAAATAATTTATGTAGCAGCATAATCATTTATTACAGAATTCATCCAGGGAGTAATCTGATCGCCAGTTACTGGGGTCAGGAAGGAATTAATTTCCCCCCCTTTGATACAATTGGCTAAGTTTCAATGGGGGGTTTTAAAGTTTGCCTTCCTCTGGATTCAATACCTATGTGCTGTACCAGTAGTTCAACTACAAGTTAAGAAGCATTCTGTAATGGTTTAAAATACTCATTTATACAAAGTTGACCTATTGATGTTAGTATTGTTGACAATAATTCATTCAACACTGTTTACAATATAAGTTGCATGTTAGAAACCTTAATGGAATGGTTCACAATACCTATTCATAAAAATGTCATGTATTGTTCCATTATTACTGCATACATGACAATTCAAAAGTTTATATGGTTTAACAGTTAATTGTTAAAAAAATAAAAAATGAATATTATCCCTTTTTGTACATCTTTGTAGATAAAAAAAAAGGTTAAGAGTCTCAGATAATCACATTGTGTCACAAACAGCATTTCCAGCTTTAACATTTTATTGACCATCATTTTTTGATGGGCAAGTCGCTAGTTAGAAATAAATATGAGATCTGAACGCCAAAACCAATTCAATGATTGGCTAATTCAAATTGGAGAAGGAAAACATCAAACAATTACTAATTTACCTGATGATACTGGTGAAATTCCATCACAAATGATTTGCAAATAATCACTAATAACCTCTATAAAATGGCCAAAAAACATAGAGAACAGTGGTTATACTTCCAGGACAAACTTTTATGTCACTGGGACAAGAATAACAACAAAAAGTTCAAAACAAAAACCGCAATAAACAGTGGTTATATTCCATAGAAAAAATTCCAAGTCACTTGGACATACAAAAAAGGAACACTATCAAAGAAAAAAAATCACAAAATATACCACAACAAACAAAGAGAACAGTGGTTTTACTTTGAGAACAAAATTTAATGTCACTTGGACTCTTTTTAGAGGACCACTATTCCAATAAGGAAACTCTATAAAATGGCAAAAAACCCCAAACATAAAGAACAGTGGTTATACCCTGCGGATGAACTTTTATGTCTGGCGGTCTCTTTTTAGAGGACCACTACTTCACATAGGAAACTCTATGTGCCATATTCAAGAACTACAAGAATAACAACAACAAAAAACAAAACAAAGACAAAGTAACATATTGGAATGTGTTAGAAGTTACCTTTTTGCATGATTGCCCCCACAAAACAATTATTAGCATTTTCGTACAATTAAAGGTTAAATGTTACTAGTTTATGGTACTATTAAAGATGTTAACATTGTATTTTAAAAGGTGTGCAAAGTTGTTTCATTGTATATAAATAAGGATTTATGTTAGTGGGAGGATAACCATTTGTTAATAAATTGACATGTATAATTAAATACAGAGTATTGATCCAGGGAGTAATCTGATCGCCAGTTAATGGGGTCAGGAAGAAATTATTTCCCCCCCCTCTTTGATACAATTGGCTAAGTTTCAATGGGATTTTTACTGTTTGCCTTCCTCTTGATTCAATACCTCTGTGGTTTACCAGTACTTGAAATAAAAGTTGAATGTTACAAAGCATTATGTAATGGTTGCAACTACTTATTCCGAGAAAGTTGACCTATTCTTATGTTATTCATGCATACCTCTGAATTAAAAATGTTAGTATTGCTAAAAAAATAAATAGTTCAACATTGTTTCAAATATAAGTTGCATGTTACAAAGTATTATGTAATGGTTTACAATATGTATTAAAAAAAACCTTCAGCAATTGCTATATTATTCTTGCATACATTAGAATTAAAATAGTTAATCTTGTTAAAAAATTATGATTTACCTGGTGGTGAAATACAAGTTGAAAAATAAAAAAATATTATAAATGTTGTACCTTTTTGTAGATAACAAAAAGGTTAAGAGTGGCAGAGACTCACATTGTTTGGCAAACAGCTTTCCCAGCATTAAAATTGTATTGCCGCTTCATTTTTGACGGGCAAGTCGCTAGTAATGTTATAATAACTAACAATTTATAATTGATGTACTTTGCTATATCTGTTACAATTGTTTATACAATCTTGTTATGAAATAAACAAAACTGTATTATGTGAGAATATATTTATTACAAATGAATACAAATAATAATTCAGTATATTTGAATGAGGCCAATGCTCTTAATATATTGTGTAATAAGAATTCAGAAATTAGTGTAAATTGTCAAATATGTGAAATATGTAAATTTGTAAGTAATATTAATAAAGGTTAATTGATATTAATAATATCACCATATAAATTGCCAAATCCCACAAAATATTATTGTGGAAGAGCGTGCTCGAGATATTACATTGGATATATTATATTAAGAGGTAAATTGTTGTTATATTTACTAGAATTATGCTTAGTGAAATTTCTTTGAATTAAAATCATTTATAGTTTCTTTTTAAATTTCCAAGATGGCAGACTGGTCCACGCCTAACCATAGCCTACTGGCTGATTTATATATTAGATTAAATCTACATATCTGCACCTGAACTATCCCCCTCTTTGCTAGCTCATGTTGCCAATTGCCTCTCGAGCATATCCTCATGGATGTCTGCCCATCATCTCAAACTCAACATGTCTAATGATCTTCTTCTCTCCTCCTCTCTCGTCACCTCCTTTCACTCCCGTCTTCAAGACTTTTCTCGTGCTGCCACTATTTTTTGGAACTCCTTTCCTCTCTCCACCAGACTATCTTCCTGCCTCAAATCCTTCAAAATTTCTTTAAAAACACATTTATTCAAAAAAGCCTATTATCTTTAGCCTCTTCATTCACTATGCATCTATCACTCTCCTGTACCTCACCCACACCCTTTAGAATTTAAGTGTGCGAGTTTCAATCTTGTGAGGTGCTTTAGTGAAAGCACTGTGTACATCTGATTGAAAGCTCAATAACAGGGTCTTCCATTATTTTTCATTGTGGGGTATTGTTTATTATTGTACCTAACCCCTGTTTTGCGCTGCAGAATATGTTGGTGCGTTATAAATAAAGGATAATAATAATAATTAGTTTGTATTTGTTATTATCAATAAATGTTATTTCATAGAGGGGAATATGTGTCTATAAATTGATTCTAAACTCAAAATGTATTATTCTAATTATTTAGAAAATATATGTCATTTTAATAATCCCGACACCATATAACTGGTGTATAATATCTGACAACCTTGCCTCACCCAGCAACTGTGTGGCCATTCAGGATAATTACAACTGATATTCTGCAGATTAAAAACTCTGGCCCGCTGGGGTTACCCTAGTCTATTCCAGGCAGAGCTGCTAAGTAAACACTTACACTTTGGTCGATTGCCACTTCAACTGCAATCCGTGGGTTTTCACAGAGACTTTGGTTACAAGCTAAAGGCTATGAGGAGCCTGACTTTTATGACTTCTAAAACCTTGTTTCATACGCAGGTACATCAACCATTTTCACCGCTCAAAAGACTAACTCAAATGATGTAAAATACTTCTCAATGGGGCTCAGACTAGCATCATAGCTGCTAATAGTCTTCCCTTTGTTAAAAGCAACTGACTTCACATGCAAGTTTAGTCAACAAATTATTGTCCACAAACTATCTACGTCTGCTTTTCAGAAATAAAATTCAAGCGAGATGCTGACGGTCTCCATGTCCACAAAATTCTAATCATGAAGAAAGGCAAATGGGACCCCTCGGCAAAGGGCATTCGGGAGCATTTCCCACCAGAGGCTGCCCGGCCCACATCTCCGATAGACTCTGCCTCTGAAAACTTGGACTCTTGAGACCAAGAAGATAACGCTAAAGGATCTCGTTAACATATAGATCTTTCAGCCAGATCAGTGGCCACAATTGAACAGCTTCTAGCTAAGGCGATTGAACCGCTAAACAAGGACTTAAAGGAATTGGGGCAACAAACCCAATTGCTGGAGGAGACAGCAGACCAGCTGGTAGAGGCTCAAGAATGAGACAGGTCTTCAATCGACCAAAACACTTTCCACATCATGGAACTTACAGACAAGATAGACTTGAAAAATCGGTCTCGCCGTCATGATGTCAGAATCCGTGGCATACCAAGAGCCATACAAGGCTTAACAACGTATGTGAAAGAGACTTTTGCTGCCATTCTTCCAGACCAAGCGGAAAGTATGCTGGAAGTTGATCGGGCCCACAGAGCTCTTGGAGGTACAAGAAATCCTGAGGTTCCTAAGGATGTCATTATGAGATTTCTGAGAAAGCAATCCAGGGACTTTCTGCTTTCAGTGACCAGAAAGCTTCAGACAATCAAAGGCCCTGACAACTCCAACCTACAACTCTATGCTGATCTGTCTCCCAACATGCTTGACAGATAGAGGTTGATGAAACCTGCTTTGGATATTCTCCAGCAACACAAAATCCAATACTGATGGAACTTCCCTTTTGCCCTCACTTTCAAGTATCAAGGTACAGCACATACCACCCGCACATTGGAAGATTGTCTTGCCGTACTACAGCGATTGCAACTATGCTCTGCAAAAACAATGGAAGGAGGCTAGGATCATCCTCCCCCACCCATTCCCAAGGGACAATGAACTTTAGTTACATCACAATCCCAGGACAAGCAGTCTTTGCCACCTAGATGTCCCAGAGATTCTACTATTGGCAGTAAAGGACAGAGCAGCTCTCCTCGCAAGGGGGACTCCCGTCTTCCTACTGATCCCACACCTAGCACAAGATCTGACTAAATTTAACATATCTTGACTCTGCCAAAGCAAAGTGGATAGTCAGGAATGTGGTGGACGCTGACTGATTTGCTACCTAATGCTTAGAGTCAATATTTAGGAAGGCACAAGACACAAGTTTAACTTTAACTTTTGCTAGTTAAGCCCCTAGTTTTATGTAAACAGATTTCTATTTTTTGGAATCTGACAAGTTTTTTTGTTACTGGTTAAAAACGTTTGCTTTCTTGTCTGTTGTTTACTGGTTATAGTGAAAAAGAAATGCTAATCTTTCTGCTGGTACTCTGTTAAGTGATAGCTTTATAACATTCAAATGAGCCTTACATATCAGGCAACTACAATGTCATTATTATAACTGACTTCTTATACTATGTGTATCTAAGAGAAGCAATACTAATGCCTTATATCTTTGTTTTACTCCTAATCTATATTGAAAACAAGACGACATGTCTGCATTTTCCGACTTCTCCTAGACAATGGAATTCGGATCTTCCTCCGAGGGTTTAAAAAGGGGAAAAAAGGCTGGTAGTTGACAACACGCCACACACACTGTTCCTAACCTGGAATGAGTACATCCAAATATACTTTTATAACACACAATGTAAAAGGGTTTAACTCCCCCTTTAAGAGGCGGAAGGCCTTTTCTTTTTATAAAAAAAAAGGCCCTCAGTTATATTTATGCAGGAAACTCACTTTTCACATGGGAAAAGACCAACCTTTGTGCATAAAGACGACCCCATTTAATTCATTCTCCCTATTCCAATCCCCTTAAAATAATTAGATAGGTTTCAGAATAGTATGCTTCAATCTATTTGGAAAAATAAAAAGCCCTGTATCTCTAAAAGAATAATGTACAGGCATAAGAGTAAAGGGGGCTCTCATTCCCAAATGTAAGGAACTATTTTAAAGCTGCATGTCTAGCCCAGTTACCCTTGGCACATCAGCCAAGTTGTGTGTTTTTAGAAAACCAACAAATGTCCCCTCATAGTTGGGATAAGCTAATTTGAGTCTTGGAAAGAATGTATCCTTTTAGATCACACCGAAACCCAATGATAAATCTAACCCTAACTTCTTGGGGATGGGCTAGAACCAAAAGTCAACTTGATTTGGATATCTCTCGTCTGTTGTCGGTTTTCTCCTTTCCTCAAGTCTTAGCAGACTCTAGCGTAGTTTCCAAACATTGGTGGATCTCTAGAGGCCTAGATAGGTTTGGTTCATGGTATACTGATGACCGTCTTATGACCTATGATCAATTTGGTTTAAATCATAATCTACCTCCAGAGGAATTTAATAATAATTTAAAAATACAAAGCTGGGCCAATGAAATGTTTAAAAACTTGGGGTCCCCTAAGTCCTCTTGGATTTCACTACACTAATTTGTAAAAATCTCCCACTCTCCAAGGGTATAGTAGGGACTCTTTATGTAATTTTTACAAATATAGCTACTGAAGAGAAGCCCAAATTAATGATTAGATGGGAAGAAGATTTGGGAGTGGAGTGGGAAACCGCAAACCCCAGAGGAACGTTTCATCCTTCATTGGGCCTTGTCAGTGAGGTGTAACTGATAACTCCCTAAGGCACAGTGAGCAAGGGGTCCATGTCTTGATTCCCCTATCACCCTTAGGGAGACTAATCCCTAAGGGTTATTTGAATAAATAAAAAACAAAATAGAGGTGCTCTAGGCCGAAACATACGTCTGGGGTTTGCTGTTTCTCCTGTTCAGGGTAGAATTGCCTGGTATTTTGGGGCTGAACCACTCTAGTGAGTGGGATCAGACTGATATACTACAGGATATTTCTCCCTGTGAAGGGCATAAGTGAGCTAAAAGAGGTTGCTCTCAGAGTGGGTTATCATGTCCACAGAACTAACCTATTAAGGTTAGTTTGTTCTCTGATTGAGCACCTCTATTTTGTTTTTTGTTTAGCCTCTATGGTGTTTAGCTCCCGAATTGACGCAAATATTGGAATATGCCTTCTGATTTATCTATCCATCACAAAACCAACACTTCCAATTTTTAAAATTAGCCACAAAAAGCCATATTGCTTGGCAGTGGAGGTAATCAGCACTTAGCCTACAGGTGATTTTAATTGTATTCTCATTAATGAGAGATGAACTCACTTATTAGAAGACACTATCTCAAAATTTATTGAGATATGGTCACCTTGGATTGCCCGGGCAAATAGCATATCGGTGGGGTAGACTGGGATTTAATATTATACAAATTGGATAACCTTGACACTGAATGTTAAAACACTTAATTGAACTCCAAGCTGAGTGGGTCCGGATATGTGGAAGATCCCTGGAGATGGTGGATGGAGGCGAAAGGGAACTGCAGGTGGAGAAATGAGATGTGCCTGAGAGCAAACAGTTTGTATTTCTATAGTTTTAATTTTATTGTTTATCCCACCCCCCTATAACCCTTTTGGTTGTAATGTAAATTAGGTTTTGGTGGCAGATCCTAGGATGATATTATCCCTTTATTGCTTGATGATGATACAACATACATGGAATTCTGTGATTAACACATGTCATACTGTCTCACATGTCACCTGGAAAATATTACCTGCATAAGTATGATAAATATCTATGCATACTGTATTATGATGTACCAATGCCTAATAAAACTCTATGGTTAAAAAAAAAGAATATATACATTTGAATTTAAACATTTGAAAGTAAAAAAACTGATGCAGACACAAACTAAACATCTTAATTAAAAGCAAATACTACACATCATTCTACAAAAAACTGTCTCTTTATCTGTAGATAACTGGACATGATCTAAAGAAATTAAATGATTTTTTTCCTCATCTCATTCTCTTCCCACATAATACACCTCATCACCCATAGTGATAATCAGATAATTTTCCCTACTTTAGTGCAGCAAGCAGATTTCTTTCTTTTTGCTACCACCTGCCTGAAGGAACCTTTGCAACATTGTATTATTTGGCAGGTGTCAGATTCTCAGAGCCTATATGCTCATACAAAAGTTATATGCTGATAATACATTTCTTATTGAGATGGTGCAATTTTGATGGAAGCGTGTTGAGCCTACTATATTATAATGTCTGGCCTGGGGACAGGTAAATATGTAATATTTAGAGACCAAACATGATTGGGTAGTATCCATACAACAATAAATGAACATAATGCAGAAACACAAATGAAAACTCATATCATGGTTTACCATAACCAGGACAGAAGACAGTTAAACATGACTCATAATAACAATATGGCTGTCACAGTCCCAGTATCCAGGCTTGAAAGACATCTTCCTGGGGAAAGGAACCACACAGCTAATCCATGTTAACCCAGGGTCCACGTCAATCCAAATAGTCCAAAACAGTCTTAGGTTCTCCCTTGGCATTGCAATAACACAAAATGGTGCCAAACACAAACATATGTAGTAACATTATGCATCTTGGGCTAACATGGCAACCACAGCCAAACTATCCAAGGGTTTGGGCATTATTTTGGTGGGAAAGGGAAAGTGCATTTGTTCTGGTACCAGGTTCCCCTCAGGGCCCACAACACTCCATAGTTCCCAAAAGTCCAGTGGGCCCTCCTGGGTGTCACATATTAGTTGTAATATTGCATTCACATGTTTCTCAACTGCCTAAAATGTACTCCCCATTGCTAACATGCCATGGTGCCATGGTGGTTTTTTCATATCTTGCTGCATTAGATCCCCCATAAACTGTTAGGGAAAATGCCCACACTTCACTAAAATAGTGAGGAGGGGCTATCTTTTTTATTAGTTTGGTTGCCTTCAAAAGCAGACAATCAATTAATACAACACATAAAGCAATAAATACTACTCATAACCCATAAAGTAATAATTAGTAAGTATTGCTAGTAGTACTGGTTACCCTTGAGGGCCCCAAAGCCCATCAGAAACAGTTTGGAAAATGCACACCCGTTACTAAAAATATTAAAGGGTAGAATATTTTCTGATAGGTCCTGACATCTAATGCTCCCTAAGGCAATCAGAGGACATTTACAATCCACTTGAGATCTTATGGATTATATTGGATCTTAACAAAAAGAGTCAGAGGTGTTCAATATCAGAATGAAAAATGCCTAAGTAGGTTTGCTCTACAGGATATTTTCTCCTGTGAAGGGCACAAGTGAGTTAAAAGAGGCTGCTCTCTGGGCAGGTAACCAGACCTAAATAACAAATCTACTTAGGTATTGTTCATTCTCAGATTAAGTGCTTCTGAATGTTTTTGTTAAGTTTTTTTTTTCTCACCCTAAGGGTGATAGTAGGCTCTAGATGTGGACTCCTTGCTCACTATGCTTTAGAGCTACTTCGATGTTGTTTGTTAAACCTCTGACTCTTTTTATCTATATTGGATCTTACAGCTATCAGATAAACTGATAGAAAAGGTCTCAACAAACTAACAATCCAGGTAGCACGACCTTGGCGCACTCACTAACAACGCAGCATCACCAGCGCGCTGGCGGATGCGCACGCTGACGGCACCTTGACTGTAGTGCGCCAGCATGCATCCCAGCTTCCCTTAGATCACAGATCTGCATTCGCGCTGGTCTTGGTGTTGCACTTGCAGAGGGGAGACAGCACCTTGGCTGACTATGAGGAGACTATGAGGGGAGGCAGTTACAAGAGAACCCCGCTGGGTCTCACTCAGTAAGAGTGATGGGGGTGATGGGATGCGGGGTGGCGAGCATTTGTCTGGCGTGCTTTTCTCTGCCACGCAGTTCTCGGTGCGCTGTTGGTGAGCGCACTAGGGTCGTGGTGCCAACAATCCATCAATACAAATACTGAACAATTGTAATCGTTTTGGGATCTGACACTCCCCAAAGCCAATTGATGCCATTTTGTGAGTGTAGATGGGATCTGACTTTCTTTTCTTGATCAGATGCCATCATAAACTTTTAGGAAAAATGCCAACCCTTCAAACAATATTGAAGGGAGATGATATTTTCAATTGCTTATTACAACAAAAAATTTGTGGAAACTTTTGTGGAAAACCTGCAGTTACAACCTTCTTTCATAGTGAGTTCCACAGTCTGACTACCCTTTTCTTTTTTTAAGGTGGAGTCTTTTATCTTCTAAACCAAAGTAAGCTCTTGTTAGTTGCGAACTTTTTGGTACAAAAACTTCCACTGACACTTCCTTTATTAATTATAATGCCCTTCTCTGTACATTTTTCAGCTCTACAATGTCCTTTTTATGAATTGGTGCCCAAAACTGTACTCCATATTCCAAATGAGGGCATACTAGGGATTTATATAGTGACAGGGTATAGAAAAAAGGGAAGCAAATTTAATTCTGTCTTAATATGTGCTGATATTTTTCTTGCCTTCATAGATGCAACTTGGCATTGAGCATGCTTACATGGGTGGTTGTCCACAAGCACTCTTAAATCCCTTTCCACCACTGATACCCCTAGATTTGTTCCTGGTAGATTACAATTGCATGCTTATTTGTCCTTCCCAAAGGCATAACTTTACATTTATTTGTGTCACATCTCATCTGCCATTTAGCTGGACAGTCTTTTTATTTATGTGTCTGCAGTGCAGTGAAAGAGCATTATGTCTGATATTTTTGAATTGTATAGACTGTGCTTTCAAAAACATGTGTCTTTATATTGTCTTTTTGTAGTATATGTGTATTTTGGAAGTAGCTGTAAAGATTTCAAATGTTTTTAGACATAAATGTGTAATTTTTTTAACACAATTTTTGTTTTTGCTTGGCCCATTTCCAAGAGTTAGAAATAGGTGTTTGATTGTATTGTATAACAACATTAAAATGGAAATAGAATGTATAATTTTATCACTACCTTATTTTTAATTGTGATAAACTTTAACAGTCCCCAAAACCTTTGTTTGAAGGATGGGTCTCCGCACCCAACCATACAGTGGGCCTCATTCTATTAACGGCCGTAGGAGATGCGGGGCCGCAAGGACCGGCCGCAAGCTATTCGGCTATTCTATTCCCTTCCGGCCGGGGGCTCCGGCAGGCTTGCGGCCGGTGCCTTGCTATCCCTTGCGGCCGCTCGCGCCGGAGAAAAGCCTTTGATCTAAAACGGCTGCAAGAGTTTCGGCCGCAAGAAAGCCCCGGTTGCTATTCAATTGCTACGGGAAACCTCTCTGCAAGGCTAAAACCGAGCCGCAGCTTACTTGCACCAAAAAGGTCCCACTAGCACCAATTAAGCACATTATAAAGCCGAAATAAAGCCATCCTGCACTCTGAGGAGACTATAAAGTGATTGTAGGTGTTAGCAAAAATAGCACAACATTCCCCTACACTCAAATCCGTAATTTTTGTATTTTCAAATTCTTGTCAAATATCCGTGGACAAAGTCCTGAGGGCTTGGAGCACCTCAGACCCGCAAAGGCTGCGGGATTAGCCTCCGTCAAGTCCGTAAATGGGTAAAATAGACCTACGGGTCGTAAAGGTCTAACTTACAAGTCGTAGCATAGAAAAGCCATCCTGTACTTTTATTGAAAGTGAAAGTGATGTTTGGTTTTAGAATTAATAGCTCAACATTCCCCTGCTCTCAAATGCGCAAATAAAGATATTTAACTTCATCTATCATGCAAGCCCGCACGGGTTTGAATAACGAGCTACGGGCTTGGAGGGCAATCATCCGCCAAACCCGTATGTGCTTCACTAAGAAGCTACGGCCAAGTCTCAAGCCCGTAATCTTGAAATCAAACCTGAAATCAATTAACCAATAGGAAGATGACAATCAAGGGCACAAATAGTTTAAAAGGGAGTGAAATTCGTAAATCTGTGACTGTGTTGTATGCTGTCAGAGGAGGAGAGATGGAGGGAGAAGGCAGCGAAGGGCATGGAGAGCAGGACCCCCAGCCACAGGCTGGCCAGCCAGCTGCTGAACGAAAAAGGGCAGCAAATTTCACCAGCCAGGAAATAGAAACACTGGTTAGAGGAGTACAAGCCCGACACTCCATCCTAACCGGTGGGAGCGAAGTGAGGCCCAGGCAGAGGACAGATGCCTGGAAGGAGATCGCGGCTGAGGTCTCCTCGCTGGGGTATGCGAATCGTACCTGGCAGTCTGTCCAGCACCGGTACCAAGACTGCCGCATTGACATCAAAAAGAAGATGGCCAATGAGGCCAATGCGGCACATGGAACCGGTGGTGGGCCGCCAGAAACCTTCACATACCCCGGTTGGGAGGCCACAGTCCGCGACATGATCCAGCCAGCGGCAGTCATGGGCCTCCTTGGCCTGGTGGACTCGGGTCAGTCACAAAGCCTGCAATGTGAGTACCATATACACCGTAACACCCTCATATGTACTCATATGTACCCCACACAGATAGATAACTGACGTTGAATTGCACTGTCAGATATCTGGTTGTGACTACAGATATATGAGGCGGCAAAAATCATGTAAATCCAGTGTAAAGAAATATACTCATCAGAATTGTTAGCAATGAAATATATGTCCAATACCTCCTCCCACAACTGATTATGATACCGTTTTGCAAATCTATTGATGTTACTGTTATGTTTGCTGTTGGTTCCCAGTGCATATAAAGCATACATGACAACTCCATTGCAATTGTTTGTTTATTGTCATGAGTTCCCCTGTCACACTCTACTCCATGTTAAACTGGCCCATCCATAGCTGTTTGGCTTAACCCTCCTACTGCTTAGAATTCATGTACATTTTGATTATAGGTATAGCGGATGTATCCTGTTTTATGTGGGCATTTCAGTATGTGCTGGAAGAGTGCCGCCGCCGACTCTAGGGATGCGGCTGCGCTTGCGTCCCCATGTAGCCGTCAAAAATAGTTGGTACACCCAAAGCCCCTAACCCTCTAACCCTGACCCCATAAACCCCACTTTCTAACTCTAACCCATACCCCCTAACTGTAGCCAGAACCCGAAACCCATAACCACTTACCTGGCCTGCTGGGCTGGCGTAGCTAGAGTCGTTGGCGGTGCACTTCCAGAGATGCGCACATACAACAGGATAGGTCCGGTCTAGCTGGTACATTCCCACGAGACTACATGTATGGATGTGCACACTGCAGCATATGCGGATACAGACTCTGATGGACTGCAAGTTTGTGTCGTGTAACAGCATAATCTGGACCATGTTACATTAACATGTTAACTCGCATTGCTGAGGATTGGTCACAGATTGGTCTGTCTCACACACTGGCCAACAGATTCAGATGAGCACGTGTCCTAATTAACTGCAGTTGGCACACCGCACCAGCATTACATATAGTCATATGAGCCATGGGCCCTTTCCTGTTATCTGACCGTGACTGCTGGTAGCAGCAGTGAGCAGCCTCTACATGTCACAGCATTTTCCTGGAGATTATATAATCATGCATATTTAGTGGGTTATGGTGTTGTTAAGGTAAGGGGTTCGGATTAGTGTGAGGGCTAGTGCTTTTGGGCTTCTGTGTAAGGTGAAAATGATGTATATAACAGCGGCAACGCCATCTATCAGCCCCTTGGTCCAACTGCTGCTGCCAGCAGTCGCTGTCACATAACAGGAAAGATCCCAGCCAGGATCCACAATACTAATGATGCAGATCAATTTTGATTAGCGTCAAACATTCACAGCCAATTACAAGTCACTATGATCTCAGAGATATGGAAACAACAATACTCAAATCCAAATCTTGTCTCATTTCAGTACCAGCCAGGCGTCCCCTGCCTCCGCAGGTTCTTGCACCATGTGAAGATGCAGGACCACCTGCAGCAACATCACCTGCAGCAGGACCATCATACCAAAGTCCACCTGGGCCATCCACGAGATGCCACCAATTGCCTCCAGCAATGGCACCTCCAGCCAGGATAATGGCACCGCCTGGCTCCCAGCCAATGTGGGCTGGACAATTGTGGGGCCACCCAATGTGGTCCCATCCCAGTTGGGCCCACAGTATGGATCCCCAAGCAATGGTGCCCTGGAGCATGGGCCCGCGGCAGGGCATGTGGCCCCCGCAGGACCAGTAGGCCACTCTGGCCACTCCGGCCCAACAGGCCCCGCAGGCCCAGCAGGCCCAGCCAGCCACTCTGGCCACTCTGGCCCCACAGGCCCCGCAGGCCCAGCCAGCCACTCTGGCCCCACAGGCCGTGCAGGCCCAGCAGGCCCAGCCAGCCACTCTGGCCACTCTGGCTACACAGGCCCCGCAGGCCCAGCAGGCCCAGCCAGCCACTCTGGCCCCACAGGCCCCGCAGGCCCAGCAGGCCCAGCCAGCCACTCTGGCCCCACAGGCCCAGCAGGCCCAGCCAGCCACTCTGGCCACTCTGGCCCCACAGGCCCCGCCAGCCACTCTGGCCCCACAGGCCCAGCAGGCCCAGCCAGCCACTCTGGCCACTCTGGCCCCAGAGGCCCCGCAGGCCCAGCAGGCCCAGCCAGCCACTCTGGCCCCACAGGCCCAGCAGGCAACTCCGGTCAGGCAGGACACACCACTCAGCCATGCCTCCACCCAGAGGACACAGTGGTCTGGGTCACCGCCAGTTAGTCCGGCGCTGTCAGCGGCCCAGTGCCAGGATTTCCTGGCTCATCTCCAGCATGAGCGTGAGCAAAATCAACAGTTCATGCTGGAGATGAGACGCCACAATGACAGGAAGTTCGAGGAGATGAGACGCCACAATGAAAGGAAGTTCGAGGAGATGAGACGCCACAATGAAAGTATATTCGAGGAGATGAGATGCCACAATGAAAGGATGTTCAAAGAGGTGAGGCGGCATAACCTTGGGATGGAGGAGTATGTCCGAAGGCCCGAAATGGCCCGAGAAGGCCATCCCCAAGACCGGGCTACCCCTTCAACCTCACAGACCTTGTCACCAGCATCCAGGCCGGAAGAGCCGCCAACCATTCGCAGAGGTCGGGGCCGGCCTAGGGGAACATTTGCCAAAGGCCAGGAGAGCCAGGAAACACACAAGCGAAAGCGGAAATAGGTGAGAACATGTTCATGTTGCATATAGAAGCAATTGATGTCCAAGATCTATTGACGTTGAGGTGTTGCAGTCAATGCGTATATTGTTCTAATTGAATTCTTGTTCTTATCTCTTTAGGTTCCAATTTATTGATTTTCCGGAATTTATGCCTCCAGTTTTCTTTTTTTTTAATATAATTTGAAAGCATAAGATTAAACATTATGTATTGCTCACATTATCATTGTTGGTTTTCGTTTGTACTGTACCATGATTGGTAAACACCACATGAATGCTACACACCAACGTTATTGGATTAGTACATACATCTTCCTTCAATATACCAGCCCTGTGTTAATGTAGGGTTGGGGTAACAGCCACTAGTGCAGCTGAGGGTGGAGGTAATATTCCTGAGTTTGATTCCAGTAACGGTGATGCATGATATTCGTGTTTCTGACACATGGAGAGATTAATTCAGGGGAAATATCAAAAGTGAGTCCACCCCTAAGTGAAATTGTCTATATTTTGTGGGGCCACCATTATTTTCCTGCACTGACTTAACCCTCATGGGGATGGAGTTCCCCAGAGTTTCACAGGTTGCCACTGGAGTCCTCTTCCACTCCTTCATGATGATATCATGGAGCTGGTGGATGTTAGAGACCTTGCACTCCCTGTAACGGAGTTGGAACACGCAGTCCAATATCTCCGCTGGTATACGGTACAATATCCAAGAAGCACTACAGTCTCACCATTCCCAACCTCCCATATTTGACGACACTCAATTGGGAGTCAAATGAATACTGACTTTATTTTGTTGGGCAGAAATATATATATACACATCTCTTCCCACAGGCAATACACACATCCCCCATAGTTGGCCACACAATACACATAGAGGGACAACAGGTGGGTCACACCTCCCGGAGACTACCTGGCTACTTTGATACAATCAGACATTGCTTAGATCATCCTTCTTTGTTATGTCTGATAATGCAAACACTTTATACAATAGACTTCCTTATCCTATGAGGAGTCTCTGTACTAGGATTATCTATTATGCCAAGGTCTGCAATAGTCTGGGCTAAGATTTTGCAGAGCATAAACCAACATACATACAGTATAACGGTATGATCATATTTTAACCCTAACCATAAAACAGGGTAAAACAGTGATGGGTTCCGTTACACTCCCCACCTTCCATTTGAGGATGCCCCCACAAATGCTCAATAGGGTTTAGGTCTGGTGACCTACTTGGCCAGTTCATCAACTTTTGACCTTCAGCTTCTTTAGCCAGGCAGTGGTCGGCTTGGAGGTGTGTTTGTGTCGTTATCATGTTGGAATACTGCCCTGCGGCCCGTTCTCCTATGGGAGGGATCATGCTCTTTCTCAGTTTGTCACAGTACATGTTGGCATTCATGGGTTCCCTCAAAGAACTGTAGCTCCTCAGTGCTGGCAGCATCCATGCAGGCCCAGACCAAACATATATGCATGTCTATATATGTTTTCGATAATATGTTGTGTGGATTCCCCCTATATGCATTTACCTAATGATGTCAGATGCTGCCTCCCCTCTCTCTGCATCACTGTTTAGGATCAAAATGATGGGTTCATCTCATATCAATGTTTTTCTGTTCATTGTGACTTATCTATTTATCTCCGGCACTGGGGAGCTACAGTTCATTGAGGGAACCATGAATGCAAACATGTACTGTGACATACTGAAGCAGAACATGATCCCCTCCCTTGGGAGACTGGGCCGCAGGGCAACATAACATAACGACCCTAAACACACCGCCAAGACGACTGTAATGATATGGAATCACAAGGTTGGGGAGACCAGCAGCCAAGGTCAGCAATAATGCAGTTCAGCAATTTGTAGGTGAAACAGGAACAAGCTTTATTGAAGTGATCAGGAACCACACAATAATCTGGCAAGGTACATTTGACAGGAAGTGCCTTATATAGGCCAAGGACCAGACACCTGACCAGACACAGCTGAAGAGACTTAGGTTCTGATACTATTGCTAGCAGAGTCAAACTTATCAGATCTCAATGAAATTCACAAAAGGCAGGCTGGCGCAGTGGTAGGGAAGAGGTATAGCAGCCTGGGGACCAGGGTTCAAAACCCAGCAGAGTCAATTCCTCACATTACCCCCACCTCTATAGGTGCAGCCTCTGGATGCCCTATTACCTGGTTTAGCAGCGTACTGCACATGAAAAGACCGAAGGAGATCAGGAGCGTGAATATTGTCCACTGGTTCCCACGAACTCTCCTCCTCACCATAGCCTTTCCAGCGAACCAGATACTGAAGCTTGTTACGGAAGATCCTGGAGTCAAGAATTTTTTCCCCTTCGTACTCATCCTCACCATCCACGAGGACTGGAAGTGGGGCAGGCAGGGCTCGGCCAGGGAAAGTATTTTCATGAAAAGGTTTAAGCAGTGCAACGTGAAACACTGGATGTATTTTCATGGAATTCGGGAGTTGCAAACGGAAAATGACAGCATTGATCTGAGCAATGATCTCAAAAGGTCCCATGAACCTTTGACCCAATTTATGAGAAGGAATCCGAAGCTTAAGATTCTTTGTTGACAGCCACACCCTGTCACCAACGTGATAGACTGGGGCCTCCTTTCTATGCCTATCAGCAGCTCTTTTGTAACATTCCTGAGCCTCCAAAAGAGTCTCTTTCAACAGTGCTTGGGAATCACGTAAGGCGCTTAGCTGGTCAGTGACAGCAGGAATGGAAGTAGTAATTGGGAGACTGACTAGAAAGGTCGGATGGTAACCATAGTTGGCAAAAAATGGGCTCAAAGAAGTGGAGCAGTGTTGGGCATTGTTATAGGCAAACTCAGCCGTGGGTAGAAAATCCAGCCAGTCATCCTGCAGGTAACTAATATAGCACCGCAAATATTGCTCCAAAGTCTGGTTGGTTCGTTCAGTCTGTCCATTACTTTGCGGATGAAAAGCTGACGACAGATTTACATTAATACCTAGATTAGAACAAAAATGTTTCAAAAACGAGATGTAAACTGCACTCCCCTGTCAGAAACTACTTCATCAGGCACTCCATGCAAGCGAAATATTTCCCGAATAACCAGGTCAGCCGTCTGTTTAGCTGAAGGGAGACCACGAGCTGGTATGAAATGACCCATCTTAGTTAACCTGTCCACAACAACAAGAATGGTAGTGTGTTCCTTAGAGGGAGGTAGTTCCACAATAAAGTCCATGGATATAGATCCCCAGGGACGATGAGGAATCGGAAGAGGCTGATGCAAGCCAACAGGGGGAGCCAGCGAGGAGTCTTATGTCTGGCACATACATCACAAGAGGACACATACTTCTTAACATCCTCATGATACTTCGGCCACCAAAAGGATCGGGCAAGTAGGTCTTGCATCTTTCGGATTCCTGGATGACCTGCTGGTTTTGAGTCATGATAGAGACGTAAAAGGTCCAGTCGCACTGACTCCGGAGAAAACAGACGTTGTTGAAAAATCCAAAACCCATTAAGCATCGTCATATGGAGGTCACGAGGAGGATCACGAAGAACTGGGTCTTCAGCGTAGCCCTTTTTAATGCGAGACATCAGATCAGAAGGAAATGTAACTCCTATAAATATATCCTCAGGCAAGATGGTGGTCTTGGTTACGGTAGTATGGAGGGGGTCAGCTATTCTAGACAAGGCATCCGCCTTACCATTCTTGGAGCCAGGACGGTATGTAACCAAAAAATTAAACCTCAAGAAGAATAGGGACCAGCGTGCTTGTCTGGCTGACAGTCTCTTTGCTGATCGAATACATTCCAGATTTTTGGGATCTGTGAGGACAGTAATTGGATGGGTAGCTCCCTCCAAGAGATGTCTCCATTCGGTGAAGGCAGCTTTTATAGCCAATAGTTCTTTATTCCCTATGTCACAGTTTCTTTCTGCTGGCACCATCTGGCGGGAATAGAAGGCACACGGATGTAACAGCATCTTAGGTCCAGTCCTTTGAGACAGTATAGCACCAACAACTGAATCAGAAGCATCAACTTCCACAATAAATGGTAATTCCGGCTGAGGATGTACCAAGACAGGGGCAGAGGTAAACAGAGTCTTCAATCGGGAAAATGCGGTATCCGCCTTATCGGACCACTGAAAAGGAGTCCCTTTACGTGTGAGTTCAGTGATCGGTGGAATAACGGCAGAGAAATTCTTAATGAAACGCCTGTAAAAATTGGCAAACCCCACAAATCTCTGAACATCTTTTTCATTCTTGGGGATGGGCCAGTCCAGCACAGCTTTAATTTTACTTGCGTCCATACTTAAACCTTTGGGAGTTATTACATACCCCAGGAATTGAATTTCTGTCTGTTCAAACTCACATTTTTCTAGTTTAATGTATAGGCGGTGGGTACGAAGGTGCTCTAGAACTATACGGACCTGTTTTCTGTGGTTTTCAAGATTATCAGAGAATATTAGGATATCATCCAAATAGGCCACAACAAACTGATCCAGGAGATCTCGTAGTACATCATTGATAAGATGCTGGAAAGTTGCAGGGGCATTACACAGCCCAAAAGGCATTACTAGATATTTGTAATGCCCGTACCTGGTTCTGAAAGCTGTTTTCCATTCATCATTGGGTCTTATGCGAACCAGATTATATGCCCCCCGAAGATCAAGCTTCGTAAATATTTTAGCTGAGTGAAGTCTCTCCAAAAGTTCAGGAATCAGAGGCAAGGGGTAGCGGTTTTTAACAGTGATGTTATTAATGTCCCTGTAATCAACGCATGGCCGTCTGTCCATTACTTTGCGGATGAAAAGCTGACGACAGATTTACATTAATACCTAGATTAGAACAAAAATGTTTCAAAAACGAGATGTAAACTGCACTCCCCTGTCAGAAACTACTTCATCAGGCACTCCATGCAAGCGAAATATTTCCCGAATAACCAGGTCAGCCGTCTGTTTAGCTGAAGGGAGACCACGAGCTGGTATGAAATGACCCATCTTAGTTATCCTGTCCACAACAACAAGAATGGTAGTGTGTTCCTTAGAGGGAGGTAGTTCCACAATAAAGTCCATGGATATAGATCCCCAGGGACGATGAGGAATCGGAAGAGGCTGATGCAAGCCAACAGGGGGAGCCAGCGAGGAGTCTTATGTCTGGCACATACATCACAAGAGGACACATACTTCTTAACATCCTCATGATACTTCGGCCACCAAAAGGATCGGGCAAGTAGGTCTTGCATCTTTCGGATTCCTGGATGACCTGCTGGTTTTGAGTCATGATAGAGACGTAAAAGGTCCAGTCGCACTGACTCCGGAGAAAACAGACGTTGTTGAAAAATCCAAAACCCATTAAGCATCGTCATATGGAGGTCACGAGGAGGATCACGAAGAACTGGGTCTTCAGCGTAGCCCTTTTTAATGCGAGACATCAGATCAGAAGGAAATGTAACTCCTATAAATATATCCTCAGGCAAGATGGTGGTCTTGGTTACGGTAGTATGGAGGGGGTCAGCTATTCTAGACAAGGCATCCGCCTTACCATTCTTGGAGCCAGGACGGTATGTAACCAAAAAATTAAACCTCAAGAAGAATAGGGACCAGCGTGCTTGTCTGGCTGACAGTCTCTTTGCTGATCGAATACATTCCAGATTTTTGGGATCTGTGAGGACAGTAATTGGATGGGTAGCTCCCTCCAAGAGATGTCTCCATTCGGTGAAGGCAGCTTTTATAGCCAATAGTTCTTTATTCCCTATGTCATAGTTTCTTTCTGCTGGCACCATCTGGCGGGAATAGAAGGCACACGGATGTAACAGCATCTTAGGTCCAGTCCTTTGAGACAGTATAGCACCAACAACTGAATCAGAAGCATCAACTTCCACAATAAATGGTAATTCCGGCTGAGGATGTACCAAGACAGGGGCAGAGGTAAACAGAGTCTTCAATCGGGAAAATGCGGTATCCGCCTTATCGGACCACTGAAAAGGAGTCCCCTTACGTGTGAGTTCAGTGATCGGTGGAATAACGGCAGAGAAATTCTTAATGAAACGCCTGTAAAAATTGGCAAACCCCACAAATCTCTGAACATCTTTTTCATTCTTGGGGATGGGCCAGTCCAGCACAGCTTTAATTTTACTTGCGTCCATACTTAAACCTTTGGGAGTTATTACATACCCCAGGAATTGAATTTCTGTCTGTTCAAACTCACATTTTTCTAGTTTAATGTATAGGCGGTGGGTACGAAGGCGCTCTAGAACTATACGGACCTGTTTTCTGTGGTTTTCAAGATTATCAGAGAATATTAGGATATCATCCAAATAGGCCACAACAAACTGATCCAGGAGATCTCGTAGTACATCATTGATAAGATGCTGGAAAGTTGCAGGGGCATTACACAGCCCAAAAGGCATTACTAGATATTTGTAATGCCCGTACCTGGTTCTGAAAGCTGTTTTCCATTCATCATTGGGTCTTATGCGAACCAGATTATATGCCCCCCGAAGATCAAGCTTCGTAAATATTTTAGCTGAGTGAAGTCTCTCCAAAAGTTCAGGAATCAGAGGCAAGGGGTAGTGGTTTTTAACAGTGATGTTATTAATGTCCCTGTAATCAACGCATGGCCGTAGACTGCCATCTTTCTTTTCTACAAAGAAAATAGGAGCTCCTGCTGGAGAAGTAGATGGTCGAATAAAGCCTTTGGCAAGATTTTCTTGTAGGTACTCACGAAGAGCTTTCAATTCAGGCTCGGAAAGGGAATATATACGGCCAAATGGGATAGCAGCCCCAGGCAACAGCTCTATTGGGCAATCATAAGGCCTGTGTGGTGGAAGCTGATCAGCATTCTTCTTATCCCAGACATCTGCAAAATCCTGATATTGTAGAGGAAGCTTAGTCAAGTTTGTAGCAACCATTTCATTAATTGTTGTGGCAACAGGTGTTACCTTAGAGGGTTGACAATTCATTAAGCAGTGTTCTGAAGGAAAGGACAAAGTTCTGATCTTCCAATCAATCTGTGGGTTATGCAGAGCAAGCCAAGGTACCCCCAAAATCACTGGAAACTGTGTTGAGGAAATTAGGTGGAAAGAGATAGCCTCATGGTGATTCACTTCCACAGTCAACATTAAAGGCACAGTCTCATGTGTAACCGGGCCTGACGTAAGTGGAGAACCGTCAACTGTCTCCATTAACACAGGTGAAGAATTAGGGATAGACTGAATTCTATTTCCTGCTGCAAATTTAATGTCCATAAAGTTTCCGCCTGCTCCAGAATCTATCATAGCTGTAGTTGAAATTTTACGATCACCACATTGCAACGTGATAGGCACCACAAAATGAGGATGTTGAGTCAACATACCCTCTTCACCATGAGGCAGAGAAAACAAGGGTTGTGTGACAGAATCCAGTTGATCTGAAATCTGGGATTGGTGTTGAATCTGTGCACCCTCAGCCGCAATAGCTATTGTTCTTTTGGATTTGCTAGGGCAATTGATAGCATAGTGCCCTGCACTACCACAATACAGGCATAAATTGTGAGTGCGTCGCCACTGTTTTTCTTCGTTGGATAATGGCCCTCTTATTAGATTTACCTGCATAGCCTCTGGCTCAGAGTCTGAAGGTGTTTGTGGGATCGGAGTAGAAGTTCTTGAATAGGAAATTGGAGTAGTACTTGGTCTAAAAGAGCCCTGTCTTTCCAATCTTCTTTCAGAAAGTCTCCGATCAATACGGATAGCCAAACGCACAAATGCATCAAAGTCAGCAGGAAGATCAACACAAGCTAACTCATCTTTTATAGCTTCTGAGAGACCTTTTCTGAAGTGGAACCTCTGGGCTGATTGGTTCCAGGTAGTATCAGCAACCCACTGTCTGAATTCAGCAGCATATTCAGCCACCGAGCGCCTCCCTTGATGCAAATGAAGGAGAGTGGCTTCTGCTGTAGCACATCGATTGGGGTCATCAAAAACTAGGCACATGGCCTCAAGAAAGTCATTTAGATTACCCAAGACTGGACTGTCCTGTTCCAGAAGAGGGGAGCCCCAAGCCAGGGCTTCATCTTTGAATAAGGAAAAAATAAATCCCACCTTCTCTCTTTCAGATGGAAATCGTTGAGGTAACATCATGAAGTGCAAACGGCATTGATTTAGGAAACCCCTACATTTTTTGCGATCTCCTCCAAACTTTTCTGGTAGGGGCAAGCGGGCATCTTGTGCAGGTGTAACAGTAGCAGCCGCAACATCTCGTGCCCTGTAGCTGGTATACTCACTGTGCATTGACTGAATTTTATTTTGCAGTTCAGCTATCTGGTCCTGCAGCACTTGAATGGTCTGTGGCTGGGTCTGCACATTTCTTGCAGTAAAAGCAACCTGTTGGGCCTGCAGTTCAGCTACCTGGTCCTGCAGCACTTGAATGGTCTGTGCCTGGGTCTGCACAGTTCTTGCAAATAAAGCAACCTGCTGGGCCAATGCAGAATCTGACCCGGCGGTCTCCATGAAAGCGGACAGATTATTCTGTAATGATATGGAATCACAAGGTTGTGGAGACCAGCAGCCAAGGTCAGCAATAATCCAGTTCAGCAATTTGTAGGTGAAATAGGAACAAGCTTTATTGAAGTGATCAGGAACCACACAATAATCTGGCAAGGTACATTTGACAGGAAGTGCCTTATATAGGCCAAGGACCAGACACCTTACCAGACACAGCTGAAGAGACTTAGGTACTGATACTATTGCTAGCAGAGTCAAGCTTATCAGATCTCAATGAAATTCACAAAAGGCAGGCTGGCGCAGTGGTAGAGAAGAGGTATAGCAGCCTGGGGACCAGGGTTCAAAACCCAGCAGAGTCAATTCCTCACAACGACACTGCCTTGCTAAAGAAGGTAAAGGTGATGGACTGGCCAAGCTTGTCGCCAGACCTAAACCATATTGAGCATCTGTGCGGCATCCTCAAACTGACGGTGGGGGAGAGCAAGGTCTCTAGCATCAACCAGCTCTGATGTATCATTAAGGAGTGGAAGAGGACTCCAGTGGCAACCTGGGAAGCTCGGATGAACTCCCTGGCCATGAGGGTTAAGGCAGTTCTGGCAAATAATGGTGGCCACACATAATTGACATTTCGTGTCAATTTGGACATTTCAAATTAGGGGTGTACTCACTTTTGTTGCCAATGGTTTAGACATTAATGGCTGTGTATTGAGTTATTGATGGGTCAGCAAACTTACTTTACATTGTAGCAGAGTGTCATTTCTTCAGTGTTGTCACATGAAAAGATATACTAAAATATTAACAACAATGTGACAGGTGTACTCACTTCTGTTAGATACTGTGGCCCTCATTCAATTGCAATTTGGCCAATTGAATAGGGTTCGAAATAAGCACATAACATATATTCTAGGAAAAATGTTTTAGTTAGTAAACATCTATCCAAAAGCAAGGTTTTCACTAACTAAAATCTTTTGTAAACAATATATGTTCTGTGCTTAGTTTGAGCCCTATTCAATTGGCCAAATCGCAATTGAATGAGGCCCTGTATGTTCACTATTAGGATGTGAGCCACTTATGGACACCTGTCTAATGTGTCATATAGTCTGTTTCTGTGTCATATAGATTGTTAATACCAACCTTCCCTCATGGTTAAAATCAGTAATGCAAACACACTGTGAGAATTCTATTGACATCCCTAACTGATGGTGCAGAGCACAGATGTGGAGTCTGAAGGTCCTTTCATTGATGTTACGGAAATGCTATGGTATCAACATTGACGAGGCAGACACAAACAACATCTCGGATAAATCATATTTACTATTTACAGAAATTAACAAAGCAAGCTTGCCACAAAGCCACAGGTTGACTAATCAACACAGGTATGCAAAGGATCATGGTGGAGGGGGGTAGGATACAAAATCCAAGTAACACAGGGAAATAGCGATATGAGAGCAGAATGCAGGCAGGGAAAATTACATTGATATAGATGATCATGGGATGTACAGTGTATCAACCAACATTAGGCAATATAATAGATCTCATTATTGTTACGACATATATCAGTCAATAAGCAAAGACCATAATAATCCAGAATAAGGTGATATACATATGGGGAGAGCAAAATGTATGCTTGTGTGTTAAACGGACACTCTGATGCCACATCAGAAGTATAAGTGCTCAATCAGTGAATGCTTTGAGCCCATAACGTCAGTTCTCACGCAACAATAAGCAGCACATAGATAACCTTGGTCAAAAAGATGGTGACCTGACCAGGACCATATCAGTCAGATGTTACTTATTGCAGAGAACTCACAACAAACCAGGCAATATCAAGGATAGTTTGTTCTCTGATTGAGCATCTATACTCACTGTTGTTGCATATGCATAACTGAAGATTAACATAACCTTCTTAACTGTTAAGTCCCAAGCCTGGATTTACTCTTCCTCATATGCACAGGGAGGGTTACATCAGCACTGAAGAAAAGAACTTGAAGGGTTGGTGCTGCAGGCTTCACAACAGTCCAAGTAGAGGAGAGGATAGAATGTCTAAACCAATAGGTACATAGGAATCCAGATAGACTATATGAGCATACACATGCTGTGGATATACCAGGAACATCAGCTGACAGATGTCACATCACATCTGCATTGTATATTGAAATTGTCTCGTGACACATATCGGCTATTCAGTCAAGGTCATCAGATATCAAACTGGATCCAACAAAGCAATGAAACGGACACATGCACATACATGAGGACATTGACATGGCCATAGAATGTCAGGATGTTTATCGTCATGCCTTTTTCTGACCGGGATCTGGAATACAAACACACAAATAATATATTAGTGGAAACCTTACATATGCCATATGAGCAGCCACCAACAGATGTAGGTATGTCGGCACACATGTTATGCATTGGGATCTCGTACAAGCTAACCATCTGTCCGATGATAATGATGGCCCAGACTAATTTGTCCTGATGTGGGAATATTAGGATTAGTCTTATTCTCATTTATTTGTATTGTGCAAACATATTCCGTGGCGCTGTACAGGGGAGAAGACCCCGAAAATATACAGTATGTAATATTGCCAACGCAAGAAAATGGAGGGCCCTGTTTTGAGCGTAAAGTCTGTTGATAACTGATTTGTTCCCAAAGGCCCACACAAGATTCGAAAATCACCACTTCCAAGTTAAAGGTAATGGACATGGGGAAGAGTAGATAAGGAATAGCAAGGTTAATAAGTAAGTGAGAGATACATAGGAAGGAGGTTGTGTCAAGTAGAAAGATATGCATTAGTCGGAGAGGAAAGGGATCAGATGTAAAGTGCGATGCACTATTATGTAATAAGGTATCTGCCCCATGTGGACAGATAATGTAATCTGCAGATGGGACAGTCAGGAGACACATAGTTTAACCACAGCTTGAGTAAGATTAGCTGATGGGCGAATAAAAGGAGAGAGGTGGGCATGAGAGTTGAAATGAAAATGATGCAGACAAAAAGGGGAGAAGTAAATAAGAGTCTGAGGAAAAGGCAGGGGATGTGAGGAAGAAGACAAGAGAAAACATAGTGGAAAGGGTTAATTGGGATAGTTAGCAGAAGACTTGTGTGACTCAATAAATTAAGGGTAAACAGGGGTGGGTGGGATGAGGAGAGAGACAGACAGACAGACAGAGAGAGAGGGAGAGAGAGACAGAGAGACCAGTGCAGCCTGTAATAGAAAGGGAAGATCACAACTATCACACATTGATACATGTTCGGACATCCACATGTGGTTCTCTACCTTGGATAGATCAAGTGGAGTATTCAACGAAGAGATCTGTTCCCCCAGGACACGTCTGCATGGTCCGATAAACATTTCGGACCGCTTCAGCAATACATAGGGGATGTCTTGGGAAAACGAAAGTTAGGCCTACATTAATGGAGTTATTAGTCATTTCCTCTCATGCATACATGCACATGTTTCCCGCAAATACTCACTTACAATGTAGACGACATTGATGTAGCTGATGTTCTGTTGCTGTACAGGTCGTTTCCCATGTCTGTGTGGGTAAACAATGTGTTGACACACGGCAACAGTTCTGTAATGGCAATATGATGAGATGAGTCACACAATCCATATGATATATTGCACAATGATTCCTAGTTAACACATCCTTGAGACTATTCCCGTTATCTGACTGAGAATGCTTTTACCAGCATTCGCTGACAAAGAACTGGAGAGATCCCCTCTTTGCATCCCATGAGGTACATTTATTATGGTTTACAAGTTTTCGGAACGATAGCATGGAGGAATGTGCTCAGGCACCTTGAAAGGCTTGCCTGAGACATTCCTCCTACTATGTTAGCAGTGTTCTAAAAACTACCAGATGATAGGATGTGTATGGCGGCTAACATCCGTGTCATGCCTGGGATGGCTCTATTGGTCCGTGAGGAAGGCTCCATGTCCTCCCTCAGGACCGCATAGAGCTCCTCCAGGCTGGCACGGGTTAGCCTAAAACGCTCATACACTTCCACATCGGTTAACCCCTCTAATGTGACTCTCTCCCTGTACACCCTGGGTGCACGAATCCTCCTGGCAGGCTCCTGGGCCTGCTAGCCCCCCTGTTGGTCTGGCTGTGCAGAAGCCCCCACTTCATGTGCCACACCTTCTAGGGGTCTCTCATCTGGCCCCCCCATCAGGTGCCCTCATATCCCCCTGTCCCTGTGCCACTGGAGCTCTCTCCCCTAACTGACCCCCCACCATGACCCTAGGCATATCCTGTGATGAGCCACTTGCCTGGCTTGGTTCCGGACCACCATGGATTGCATCAGCACGCTCACCCACATTCACTCCCAGCCCCCCCTCTCTGTCACGCCTCAGCCACTCCTCAGTCGCACACCTGACAGCCCGGTTTCCACTCTGCAACATTCGAAACAAATATCCATTCCTACGACGCTGCGCTCTTCTCACATATCTATACGCCGCACTCAGGTTGCTGCTATCCATGATGGTTCAGACTTGCTAATTCATGGATGATGATGTGGTTATATAGCCTTCTAATTACCCCAGCTGTGATTATCCGGGTGGATTTCACAAATGGAAAAGCTCACTGGTGTATCTAAGCTTCATCATGTTATGAAGTTCCCTGATTATGGATTGGTTTAGCCATTTTAATTAGTAACCCCTAATATTCTGGCCCACATTTGAATTTTTGCCCATGCTACATGATCTATGTAATGTGGCGTGGAAATATATACAATATTTGTGTTAAAAAATGTAGATGTGATAAAAGAGATGTAAATCAGATAATGTTGATATGTTAAGGGGACACATTCTAGCCTTTCTGAGTGCCGCCATATTGAGGATGTACATGACAATAAAAAATCTTTTATTAACATATTTGATCATTGGGGATTGTTTTTACAGTAATTCGAATGCCTTTTATTGCTTCCTTTACACTTTTAGGGCCCTTTCAGCCTGGTTTCATTACAATGCCGTAAGTGCATCGTGTGGACTTCAATGGATGCGGCCGTAAATTAAATCTAGCCAGGCGCGAATCGCGGCCTTCAGAATGTAGGAATGACACGCGCCCATGCCTCGACTGTGTTGCGATTTCTGACGAAGTAGCACGCGGTTCCAGGAGCTTGGTGGTTGAGAGGAGGTAAGTTGCTTTATTATCAAGTCGCGGTTTAAGTTCTTTTTACGGGAATCCGTTACTACATTTACGGTTGCCGATGTAAAGAAGTACAATTGTGTTTTTTGCTTGTTTATAGGTGTTTGGAGTATTTTTGCTTGTGTGGGAGTTTTGATCCGGCCCGTAGGAGTTTGGAGGGAGGTAAGTTGCATTGTACATGCTTTTCATCCTATCAAGCTGTCTTTTATTTGTATGTTTGGCCAATTTCTATATTTAATGAATACACTGGCGAGAGGTACAATTGTGTTTTTTGCTTGTTTATAGGTGTTTGGAGTATTTTTGCTTGTGTGGGAGTTTTGATCCGGCCCGTAGGAGTTTGGAGGGAGGTAAGTTGCATTGTACATGCTTTTCATCCTATCAAGCTGTCTTTTATTTGTATGTTATGCCAATTTCTATATTTACTGAATACACTGGCAAGAGGTACAATTGTGTTTTTTGCTTGTTTATAGGTGTTTGGAGTATTTTGGATCTTTGATCCGGCCCTTAGGGGTTTGGAGGGAGGTAAGTTGCATTGTACATGCTTTTCATCCTATCAAGCTGTCTTTTATTTGTATGTTTTGCCAATTTCTATATTTACTGAATACACTGGCGAGAAGTACAATTGTGTTTTTTTTGCTGTTTGCCTATAGGTTTGGAGAGTTTTTTGTTGTGGGGAGAGGAGTTTTGTGCAGGGAGGTAAGTTATTTATATTTTTCTGTTTCATATTATATCTGGATATCTCTCTCTCTCTCTCTCTCAATCTCTCTCTCTCAATCTCTCTCTCTCTCTCTATATATATATATATATATATACTAGCGACTTGCCCGTCAAAAAATGATGGCAATGTGATGTATATGTTTGTCAAGTTGTTTAGTTATTAACATATTTTTGACCCTTGTAAGTATTTTAATATGAACGTGTATTTTTGTAAAATGTTGATGTAATGGTTTTTTAAAATGTAATTAGTATCTGAAGAATTGTTAACTTTAATATACATTGAATGAATAGGAAAGCAAAAAGTAAAAACCCTTCTTTAAACGTCGCGAATTTTAACATGAAGTTTAAACTATATGTAAGCAATAACCATCAAAGTATATATTTTTAAACTTGAACTTTATTTTTTATTTAAGTTTAGAAGTTGACAAAACATTGGTATAATTTTGAACATTATAAACAGGAACATAGTGAATACATTTTGTAACCTAATTTTTTATTAAAAGTATTAACATTTGAATGTAAAAACAATTGACATTTAAATTAATCAGTATTAAAATTCAATTTCTATCACAATAATTGTTAACTTGAATATACATTGAATGTAGAGGAAGGCATACAGTAAAACTCTTCTTAAAGCGTACGTAATTAAAGTAATTTATTACTGAGCACATAAACTGGCGATAAACATTAATGTAGGTAGTAATCTTAAGATAACAGACAATATTTACATTGTGACTTAAAAGGTGCTTGACCTCTTAACATCCACTTTGTAATCTGTTGAATGAAATAACTTGAAAATATATTTTTTAAACTTGTAACATTAGAAACATTAACATAGTGACTTAACATTTTAACATAATTTTTACTAACAATTCAAGGCAAGTATTTTGTGAGGCAAATCATTCATAAACATGACTTCCATTAATTATGACTGAATTAAACAACCAATTGTTATGTATTTTGCAATGCTTTAAAAAAATCTTGGCATCTTTAATTTGCATCCTTCAAAGTTATAGTACTTCATAGTAGACAATGTTTTTAGTAAAAATACGTCCATCTTCTAATAAATCACCTTGACTTTCATTGTTTTCAATGTAAACTTTAATAGCCTGTGGATTTTTGCACCGTGACAACGCAACGTACAATTGACCATGTGCAAAAACTGGTTCTTCCAAGAAAATACCCACAGATTTGAAAGTTTGACCTTGTGATTTATTAATGGTCATGGCAAATGCCATAATAATGGGAAATTGTCTTCTTTGAAGTATAAAAGGGAGACTACTTTCACTTGGTGCTAAATCTATTCTTGGTATGAAAACTCTCTCTCCTTTATGGGTCCCAGTTAAAATTTCAGCATCTATAAAATGGTCCTTTAATTGTTGAACAATTAATCTTGTGCCATTGCATAGGCCTTTTTTGGGGTTCATATTTCGCAGTAACATGATAATTGCACCTTTCTTTAGCTGCAAAATATGTGGTGGCATTCCAGAAGGAGTTAAAGAGTTTATGAATTCAGTCGAAAAGTTAGCCTGACTTTCATTGTCATCAGCAAGTACAGAATCAGCACTGTGATAATTTCTTTGTGGTGCATAAATTTTTTTTAAGATTTCATTATTGAGGATTAATGCATCTTTATTTTTACACGTCAGTATGACTTGGTTGGCAAGCTCGGAATATTCTTCGTTATTTATGCTCCCTTCAAATATAGCCGATATAATATCTTGTTGACAAATCATATGAGGTGGGATCTCTACAGTGTCATCAGGTAAATGTGTTATGTTTTCTGTTCTGCCTTCTCCAATTTTAATAAGCCAATCATTGAAATCAGTTTGGCCTTCTGATCTCATATTTTGTTGCAGTTGAAGATGGGTAAAATGTTTCCATACTGTACTTGACTTTATACATGTTTCGATAATGTCAGTTCGATTTCCATGTACAACGACAGGTAATGTTTGTCTGAAATCGCCACCCAACAACATTACCTTTCCACCAAATGGAAAAGTATTCTCCATGACTTCACGAAGCAAACGGTCAATACATTGGAGGGCATAGCATGACATCATTGTGGCCTCATCTATTATAATTAATTTACATTTCTTCAATTTCTTTGCTTGTAAGGATGTCATGCGAATATCTGACACAGAATTTTCTAAAATAGGCACTGGCAGTTTAAATCCACTATGAACAGTTCTTCCACCTTCTAATAAAAGTGCAGCAATTCCAGTAGTGGCAAACGCCATTGCTATTTTTCCTTGTGCTCGTACTGAACTCATTAATAAATTGTACAAATATGTTTTTCCTGATCCGCCAGGTCCATCAAGATAGAAATAACGCTCTGTCACCATGTCATCATCTATAGCATTTTTAATGGCATGAAATGCTTGCAATTGTAGTGTATTTAAAGTTGCAAGTCTTTCTTCTGTTCTTTCTGCTTGTAGTTGAATGTCATAGTCTTCAAAGTTAATGTCATCTATAAGACCTGGATCAGGCAAATTAAAACTTGCACAACCTAATCCATGAGTTAAAAAGACTTCTTGGATTTCCATTAACGCTTTTAAGTGTGCAATGGGTTCATTGTATCGTCGCATAAAGTCTTCAGCCATATTACTTTTAAAAGTCTCCCACAAAGCTAATGCATTTGGAGCATTTGAGAAGATACAAATAAAAGCAAATTGTTCTCTCATCTGTCGTGGCATTTGACATTGTGCTGCTTCTTCTAAACATCTTTCCCACTCTGTATCATCAGCGAGTAAGTTTCTATGTCTTGCAGCTAAATGGAAGGATTCATATACAATGTCATTAACAGTTCTTAAGTGTTCAAAACTTTGTGCTCCAGGAACATTTAAAAGTAATATCCGTAAGCAAAAACGTTCAACATCTCTTGGACTGACTGTGTAAATTCTTGGAATAATTTTATTGCCTCTGGTTTTTCTTGGTCTCCATAATCCATTCACAAAAACATAGTGATATGGAATTTCAATATATAAGTATTGTGTTGCTTCAGCATCAGTGGAATTTAATGCAAACCATGCAGTTAGTGTAGTGTGACGATCTTCACTTTGGGCCAATGCATTCATTTCATTTCCAGCATGGAAATAGACTAAATGTCGTTGTGGCAAATGTACTGCTAACCTATATACTGCATGTGATCTATCATGCATTTCAAATTTTAAAAGCCGCCACATAGCTTCTGGCGCACTGACATTGCGAGCATCTACATGAGATGCAAGTTCATCATGTACTAACTCACTACTTTCAGGGTTGTCTGCACTTTTGACGACTACAGTAGCTGCATCGTAACCTTTGTAAATATATTTGTAGACATATTTAATGGATTTGATGGAAGTGCAGGCTTCTACGTTGATGTGGGCGTTGTACTTCATGAGTAAATGTGGATTGTAGGGTACTACATATCTATTGTCCACTTTTTTTCCACGAATAATGGCACTATCTCCTTCTCTTCTTTCATAAAGTGGATATCCATCACAATTGGCATAGGTTTTGTCTCTATAATCTTTTGGAAATTCTTTGGAACATTTATTATTTTCCATACATGGTGATTGTGGATTAAGGTCACCACAGGGTCCATGAATCATGCGATGAGTAACAATCTCATATAGTCTACCATATAGTTCTGGATCTGGTAGTTCAGCAACAATGACTGCATCCACTTTGTCTGAAGTATCTAATTTATCTTTTTCTTGAAGTATTATTAGAAGATGTGCATGTGGAAGGCCTCTTTTTTGAAATTCAATGGTATATACATAAGCAAGACATTTGCCAAATAACTGATTTATAGTGAAGTCACGTATTAATTCATTTAATTTAATCTTAAAAACTCTGGCTACTAAATCTGGTCGATCTGAAGCAGTTTGTCCAAGAAGTAGATTTAGTGTAATTTCTGGCCATTGTGGATTACATGTAAATGTCACAAATAGATCGGGTTTGCCAAATTTTGTCACAATAGCCATAGCATCATTGTATCTTTCTCTCATATTCCGTGGAGATCCTTGAAAGGAAGATGGTAAAATGATGGCTTTGCCAGCTGTCATGTCTCTGCTTGTAGCCACGTCAGCAACATAGTCCATGAGTCCAGAATATTGTTCTACACAGAGTTTATCTTGTTGATATTTGATAAAGTTTAAATTATTTGCCTCAACTTGCAAATATGAATCAATAATCCATTGTTGTGTTAGTTTCCCACCACATAAAATTGGATTAAATACATTGCGAATGGCAATTTGAGCTACTTTAAATTCAAGCATAGAAACATTATTTCGGATTCTGGCTTTAGCATTTGGGTAACTGGGAAGAGTTAATTTTGGTTGCCAACCTGCTTCTCCGTGTGGGAAAAAGATGGGATATGTCATTGGATCTAAATTTGGACTTAAGATACTCATATTAATAAACGGTTGGTCCTCATTTCTAGGATATATTTGAATGTCTCTTTGAAATGGTGGTTCTCCTTCATCATTCTGAAACACCATTGCAACCTCATTTGTTGTTGGCAAGTTATAACGACTTTTATCAGTATGTCTGTCTCTTTTAAGCACCATATTAACCTTCGGCATTGGTAATTGATGTGTTTGTGCATGAAGTAGTTGTTCATTTTCTACTTCTGCCAATTTTTTATAAGCTTTACTGTAGGGATTGTTGTCCATAATGTTATTTAGCTCTATGAAAACAGTGGGTAAGCATTTTTTATTTTCTTCCATCTGCATACGTTGGTGAACAGCTTCCATTGTATCTAGGACATATAGTTGAGCGAATTTTCTTTTATTTCCTTCCTCTGGATGTAAATGGGAAGTGCGATGATAAATTTGTCCTTGGACTTTAAAACAGTAAGGACCATGTCCTGGTACATTGGCAGCTAATGTTGCCCCCATGGATGCAAAGGATATGGCACTATTGTAGGATCTTATGTTTGTCTTAAAATTTTTGTAGTTTGGAAAAGTAGGTTCAGTCATAATATTTTGTAAATAAATTGGAAATTCTTTCCTTTCTGGAAGTTTGAACTTGCCTTTTTGACAACAACTAATAAATTGTCCATCTCTGGGTCTCTCCTGTTTAAAATAATAAGCCTCACAAAACTGACATTGAGTAGTCATGTCCCCACAACTATGAACCTCTACTGCTAAAGACTTGAGTAGAGGACAATTTGCAAAGCATATAGGATTTTGACTTTCATATTCATCAGGTGAAATGTCATATAATGTTTCAACAACAGGTTCTAAATGTTTTTTTTTTTTTCGTTGCTTTTCTTGGTATATGTTGTATTGTTTGAGGTAAAATGTCATGTAATGTTTCATGAAACGGTTCTAAATGCTTTGTTTTCTTTGTTGCTTTTTTTGGTATCTCTTGTATTTTTTCTGGTAAAATGTCATCTGATGTTTGAGCAACAGGTTGTAAATGCTTTATTTTCTTTGTTGCTTTTTTTGACATATCTTTAATTTCTGCAAGTGACAGTCTTTTGCTTGCAATTCTTTTGCGTTCTTTTTCTCGTCGAATTTCCTTCTTCTCCGGTGTCTGCTGGCTGTCTGCTCTCTGTCGTCGTTCTCTAGCTTGGCGTCTTTTCTTTTCTTGTTTACTCTCGTTATCAGCCATGTTAATCTGTAAAAATAAAATAATGTACCATTAGTTTATTTTGAGATGTTAAGTTGTTTTTCATGACAAATAGTTATCAATAGTGTGTTAACATTTTATACTTAATCAATTTCAATGCGGTCAATTGAATAAAAGTCTAAATAAGGCCATCAGATAATTATTTAAAGAAATTTTTATTTATTAAACATGTATCCAAAAGCAAGTGTTTCAGTAACTAAAAAGGTATTTTCAATAAGATGTTATGTCCTTATTTACAGCACTATTCAATTTGTCAAATGGCAATTAAATTAGGGTTTAGGACTGGAATGTTACAATGACAAATTGTATAGATTCTGTGTTTTTAGACTTTTTTGGACTATGCCAATTTATTTTTTAAGTTTACATTGAAGTTTGTATTTACTGTTAAAGATTATTGGCCCTAAAAGACAAATAAGAGATAGATGATAGATATTACTTTTTATACTGTACCTTGGTTGAAGTTTGATTTCAAGCAAAATTTTTTGTTGGTCCTGTGTTGAAAGCCTTCGTCCGATGGTCTGGTCCTGTGTTGAAAGTCCTCGTCCGATGGTGTAGTCCTCTGTTGAAAGTCCTCGTCCTCTGGTGTGGTCCTCAGTTCCAACTCCTGTTCCGATGTTCTTGACGCAGTATCTGTTATAAAATAAAAATGAAAATGTTATGTTATTTGAATGTCTTTGTATTAATGAAAAAATGCCATTATTTCTGTGTTTTTCTACAATCCTTTTTGGTGCGCCGCAATTTTGGTATGCTTCTGTAGGCTTTTTTCTAAGGCTTATAGGTGGTTAAACATTAAAGAAGAATATTAATTAATTTTTCTCTTTTTTTACTTGTTATACTGTACCTTGGTTGAAGTTTGATTTGAAGCAGAATCTTTGTTGGTCCTGTGTTGAAAGCCTTCGTCTGATGGTCTGGTCCTGTGTTGAAAGTCCTCGTCCAATCGTCTGGTCCTCTGTTGAAAGTCCTCGTCCGATGGTGTAGTCCTCTGTTGAAAGTCCTCGTCCGATGGTGTAGTCCTCTGTTGAAAGTCCTCGTCCAATGGTCTGGTCCTCTGTTGAAAGTCCTCGTCCGCTGGTCTGGTCCTCAGTTGAAACTCCTGGTCCGATGTTCTTGACGCAGTATCTGATATAAAATAAAAATGAAAATGTAATTTTCTTTGAATGTATTGGTATGAACTAAAAAATGACATTATTTCTTTGTTTTTCAACAATCCCGTTTGGTGCCCACCACTTTTGGTATGCTTATTTAGGCCTTTTTCTAAGGCTTATAGATTGTTAAACATAAAATAAGAATCTAAATGTAGTTTGGTATGTGTTTGTGTGAGTTTTTATACAATCCTGTTTGGTGCGCACCACTGTTGGTATGCTTATTTAGGCTTCTTTCTAAGGCTTATAGGTTGTTAAACATAAAATAAGAATCTAAATGTAGTTTGCTATGTGTTTGTGTGAGTTTTCATACAATCCTGTTTGGTGCGCACCACTCTTGGTATGCTTATTAATGTTGTTTTGTAATGCTTATAGGTTGTTAAACATAAAATAAGAATGTAAATGTAGTTTGCTATGTGTTTGTGTGAGTTTTCATACAATCCTGTTTGGTGCGCACCACTCTTGGTATGCTTATTAATGTTGTTTTGTAATGCTAATAGGTTGTTAAACATAAAATAAGAATCTAAATGTAGTTTGCTATGTGTTTGTGTGAGTTTTCATACAATCCTGTTTGGTGCGCACCACTCTTGGTATGCTTATTTAGGCTTCTTTCTAAGGCTTATAGGTTGTTAAACATTAAATAAGAATCTAAATGTAGTTTGCTATGTGTTTGTGTGAGTTTTCATACAATCCTGTTTGGTGCGCACCACTGTTGGTATGCTTATTAATGTTGTTTTGTAATGCTAATAGGTTGTTAAACATAAAATAAGAATCTAAATGTAGTTTGCTATGTGTTTGTGTGAGTTTTCATACAATCCTGTTTGGTGCGCACCAATGTTGGTATGCTTATTTAGGCTTCTTTCTAAGGCTTATAGATTGTTAAACATTAAATAAGAATTTAAATGTAGTTTGCTATGTGTTTGTGTGAGTTTTCGTACAATCCTGTTTGATGGGCACCACTTTTGTTAAACTTATGTAGTGTTTTTTCTAATGGTTATAGGTTGTTAAACAAAAAGAATATGAATTTAGTTTGCTATGTGTTTGTTACAATCCTGTTTTGTGTGTACCAGTTTGTGTGTACCATATGTTGCATCCTTTGGCCCTCATTCAATTGCAGTTTGGCCAATTCAATAGGGTTCTAAATGTGCTTATTTCGAGCCCTATTGAATTGTCCAAAATATCAATTGAATGAGGGCCTTTGGTTGCTGGATTTGTTATATTGTGAGGGCCTCATTGAATTTGGTTTTTCGCAATGGAATTTGGCTCAATATGAGCACAGAGCATCTTTTTTTACAGAAGTTTTTAACTAAAAACTTCTGTTCAAAAATATGCTCTGTGCTTATATAGAGCCCTATTGAAATGGGCAAATCACATTTGAATGAGGCCCTCGCCCATTAAACATATTTAGGTCCTGAATCAATTGCGTTTTGACCAATTGAATAGGGCTCTATATGAGCACATAAAATATTTTTTGACAGAAGTTTTTAGTTAGTGAAGACCTTGATTGTGGTTAGAAGTTCAGTAACTAAAAATGTCTGTCTAAAAAATCTATTATGTGCTTATATAAAGCCCTATTCAATTGGCCAACTCACAATTGAATAAGGCTCATGGTTCGGTTCTTTTTTATACTTAATACTTTACCTTGATTGAAGTGTGGAATGACAGAGGGTCCCCTCCTGCCAATCTTAATCCGCCGGTCTTCTTGTAGTGTCTGTTTGAAAAATAAAGTGAAATAGTGAATTATAGAATTTTTTATTTGTATTTAACAAAGCATGGCCTTTTCAGCATTTAAAGTATTTTTGTATCTTACCTCTTCTTCTTTGTTGGTGTTCTTTAAAAGGAATTGTGCTTCACAATGCACGGTGCAAATTGTTGAGAGACGCTGTTGATGCAGAGTCTGTTTGAATATTAAAAAAAGTAGAAAGATTGAGCTTTAGGTGATCTATTGAATTGCAGTAAATTAATTACATTGAAATATACTTCTGTAATTATTTTGAATTAACATTATTTTTTGGTGGGGGCTACACACATATGTCACATACATGAAGCACATTTCCATAGTTGAAAGTAATTTTTTTGTGTGCGTGTGACATATCACTATACATGAATCATATTTTAATTGTTAAATTAACCTTATTTGTATTTTTGGCCAACATACATAAATGTGTGTGTGACATGTGACTATAGATGATACACATATATGTGCGTGTCACATATCAGTATACATGACTCATATTTTAATAGTCCCAACTTATTTTTTTCTAATGTAATTTAAATGTAGTTGTTTAATTAGTTTGTTTTAAGATAATTTTGTTGCAGGGGCAATACACATAAATGTGCGTGTCACATGTCAGTATACATTATACACATAAATGTGCGTGTCACATGTCAGTATACATTATACACATAAATGAGCGTGTCACTTGTCAGTATACATTATACGCATATATGTGCATGTCACATGTCAGTATACATAAACCTCTTTTTCTTATTTAAATTTTTGTTTTTATGTCCTGTCTTGATAATAAAATGTAATATATTATTGCTTACCTCTCAGTTGTAATTTGCACAATGTAAAGTAGTAAATTATCTTCTCAAGTTTTAGCAGCAGTTATGTCTGAAGTCACTCTGTTCATCACCTGAGGAGAAATGTATTTTTCTCTGTCAAATAGGCAGTATTTATAAACTTGTAGAACATTCTGGAAAGTTAGACCGTTAGAACGCAATACGCATGCACTATTTGCGTTCCAGCTTCCAATTTGCGTTCCATCCGCCATTTTGTGCGTAGTAGTGGTTAAAATGGTGTTTAATATGAGTGTGATCCGTTCCGCATAGTATGTGTTTCATTATTGCGAGTAAGTGTAGTGTAGTTACGTCTGGAGCCTCGTTTTCGTTTTGTTCGGCGGCCATTTTTTCTCTTGCTTAGCCGATTTTCGGCCGTTTAAACTCTTTGTTTTGGACTTAAATGGACGTGTAAATGAAGTTTTGGAGGTGCTGGATGCCCCCCCCGTGCTTTCAGTAAGCTTTTTATGTGTTTGTTGCGTTTATTTCTTCTGTTTGTGATGTTTTGATGCGCAGCGGTTGGAATGGGTCTTTCGCGGCCGTATTTTTTTCCGATGCGGCCGTATTTTGTTGCAATGTTGCCGTATTTTTTTGCGATATACGCAGTTAGCTTTTACGTGTACGACGCAGTGTATTTGTTTCTAAGTCGTGCGTATGTGTGTTAAGAGCGTGTGAAGGGCCTTTTTTACTGTTTTTTTGTTAAGTCTTGCGTCTGTGTGTCTGGGTGTAAGCGGGTGTGAGGCGACTTTGAGTTTTTTTTTGTTATGAAGCTGTGTTTGTGTATGTGTGTGTTAACACAGCCGATGTTGGGATGCTCCCACCACCGCAAATGCGGACCCCGCAAGCGTGGGCAACGACTCGTACGCTCACAACGATATATGTGATATATATATATATATATATATATATATATATATTGAGAGAGAGAGAGAGATTGAGAGAGAGAGATTGAGAGAGAGATTGAGAGCGAGAGATTGAGAGAGAGAGAGATTGAGAGAGAGAGATTGAGAGAGAGGGCTTGAGAGAGAGAGAGGGATTGAGAGAGATTGAGAGAGAGAGATTGAGAGAGAGAGAGATTGAGTTTGATTTTGAGTTTGATTGAGTTTGATTTTGAGTTTGATTTTGAGTTTGATTGAGTTTGAGTTTGATTTTGAGTTTGATTTTGAGTTTGATTTTGAGTTTGAGTTTGATTGAGTTTGATTTTGAGTTTGATTTTGAGTTTGATTGAGTTTGATTTTGAGTTTGATTTTGAGTTTGAGTTAGATTTTCAGTTTGATTATGAGTTTGATTGAGTTTGATTTTGAGTTTGATTTTGAGTTTTATTGAGTTTGATTTTGAGTTTGATTTTGAGTTTGATTTTGAGTTTGAGTTTTATTTTGAGTTTGAGTTTGATTTTGAGTTTGATTGAGTCTGATTTTGAGTTTGATTTTGAGTTTGATTTTGAGTTTGATTTTGAGTTTGATTTTGAGTTTGATTTTGAGTTTGATTGAGTTTGATTTTGAGTTTGATTTTGAGTTTGATTGAGATTTCTACACATATTTGCAATACACATAGGTGTTCCAAACTGCTTCTTCAATGGGGCTTGACAAGAACTTATTTTCAGCCTAGAACAGCAGGACCATGTAGTTCCTCCTACCTCTGGTACAGAAGATGGCTTCAGGATAGGTACCACGCCCAGAGTATAATGCACATAGGATATTAGTGGCCTCAGACATGGGCCACTCCCCACACATGATAGAAGCACACAGTAAATAGCCGCATACCTTGTATATATGCAAACTGTAACTGACCCTTCCACATTGTTTAGGAAAGTATTGATCTAGCGTGTTTCATCAGCGCCTCTCAGGTCCAGAGTGAGAGGTGCTGTACACCCCTCACACTGCTGTCACAGGCTCTGTCCACTTAAGGTTGATTACTGCAGTTACAACATTGATATCCAAGCAGAAATAGTGTTAGAGGCGATCAGAATGGGGGACGAGGGTGGAGCAGGCAAACCCACTAAAACATTTCTTTATTTCTCTTTCTTTTCTTTTCAGGTGGTGATGGAGGGAGAGGAGCAGAGGGGAGAGGAGTGGCAGGGAGTCCCGGGGCGTGGAGGTGGGGAAGAGGAGGGGAGGAGTGAGGAGGAGGAGGTACTAGTTGAGGAGGGGGAGGTAGCAGAGGAGGTAGTAGTGGAGGAGGAGGAGGGAGGAGAGGAGGAGGGAGGAGAGGAGGAGGAGGGAGGAGAGGAGGGAGGAGAGGAGGAGGAAGGGAGAGGAGGAGAAAGGAGGGAGGAGAGGAGGAGGGAGGAGAGGAGGAGAAGGAGGGAGGAGAGGAGGAGAAGGAGGGAGGAGAGGAGGGAAGGAGAAAGGAGGGAGGAGAGGAGAGGAAGGAGGGAGGAGAGGAGGAGGGAGAAGGGAGGAGAGTAGAGGAAGGAGGGAGGAGAGGAAGGAGGGAGGAGAGTAGAGGAGGAGGGAGAAGGGAGGAGAGTAGAGGAAGGAGGGAGGAGAGTAGAGGAAGGAGGGAGGAGAGGAAGGAGGGAGGAGAGGAAGGAGGGAGGAGAGTAGAGGAAGGAGGGAGTAGAGGATAGTAGGAGGAGGAAGGAGGAGGAGGAGGGAGGAGGAGAGTGGAGAGGGTCCTCATCCCCAGTCTGGAGAGCAAGAGGCTGGCGGCAGGTCCAGGGCCCACAATTATAGCCGGGAGGAGAACAGGGTCCTCCTGGAGGCCATCCGTGCCCGCCCCGTCATCACCTCGGGGGGTAGGGAAGTCAAGGCTGGGCCCTGCTTGGCAGCAGGTGGTGGATCTGGTCAATGGTGTGGCGGGCCGTGGACGGAGTCTGCGGTCCATCAAGCACCGTTTCGACGACATCAGGGCCGTGGTGAGAAAGAAGATGGCGCAGGAGGCCGAGGGGCGGAGGGTCAAGTACCTTGCACATGAAGGGATTGCAAGGGCCATGCTTGCACCCTCCGACGCAGCTGGAGCATCAGGCCCGGTGGAGCAGCAGGACCCAGCCTCCATGGCAGGTTATTATATAATATACAGCAACATGCCACCACATGTGCATCACACACACTACACATGGACATGACACTGACATGTCAGCTCCATGAAATAACAAGGGATAGATGGATGCATCATTAAATTCATGAAGCTGACAAATCACTGTCATTCCTGGTCAACACAACAGTAATCAAGCAATAGAGCCGGTGTGTCCAAACTAGGTCCTGGTGGGCCACACACATGCCTGGATTTGATAACCCTGCTGCTCACAGGTGAGTCAATCGCTTCTTCAGTCATCCTGATTGACTCACCTGTGCACAGAAAGGATATCTTCCAATCCAGGAAAGAGTTTGGACACCCCTGTAATAGAGAGTCCATGTATTGGTGTGCCCGTTCAGCCTATGCAGTTACAGACAGCAGCAGTAATACAGATAGCGTTGTGAGCTAAGAACCATCAAGAACAGAAACCTAAGAATAGATAACAGCTAGTATAAGATAGCTAATCAGAGAATCATCCATATTCAAGGCTAGATGTCAGATAATTAGAAATGAACACATATCAATGCGCTAATCAACATACTAATGACATGTACCTTTCTTCTCTATCTCTCAGCATCCAGGAGGAGCTCTGAGTCCTGTGACCAGGGAGAGGAGGCGGGGCCATCAGCCCAGTACCAGGATCTTCCAGCACAGCGGGAGGAGGAAGGAAGATCGGAGGGCTCTGGGTCAGAGGATGGGCTGGTCATTGACCTTGCAGGGTCACCTGCCACAAGCCCTGGGCCTATGCCCATTCTCGAAAGACTTGCTCTGGGGTCCTCCCATGCCCAAGGGACAGCACCTCCTTCCCCACACAGTGTGCTGGCCTGGTCACCACCGGGCACATTGTCACCACAGGCTCCAGCTGTGGACCTCCCCGCTACACCTCACCACGCCCACCCAGCGGTGTCGTCGCCGCAGAGCCAGGCTGTGCAGGTGGAGATGCTGGCAGTCATGAAGGAGCTGCTGGCAAGCACCCAGAGGATCGAGGCCAACCAGCTCCGGATGGAGGCCAGCATCTCTGCCCTCCGGTCATATATGACCCACAGCCTGGCCAGGCTGTCCAGGGAGGTGAGGAGGCACCACATGACATCGGAGCACCTTCAGGTCAGGCTGCTCAGACAGGCGATGGTCCCCTCCCCAACATCAACAGGGATCTCCCAATCCCCCAGCCAAGAGCAGCCTGGCCTCTCCTCCCATGTGTCCGCCACCACCAAGACCACCGCTGCCTGGCACCGCCCGCCCCCCCCGCCCTCACACCATCACCACCAGAGGGGAGACGGAGGATGGGCACAGGTGATGTGGGTCCTGGGCCCAAGCGGAGCAGGACATAGGGCCTCATTCAATTGCAATGTGGCCGATTACTAAGGGCTCAATTTAGCACAAAGCATATTTTCTACAGATGTTTGTAGTTAGTGAACTTCTATCCAAAAGCAAGGTCTTCACTAACTACAAACGTCTGTAACTAAATATATGCTCTGTGCTTATATAGAGCCCTTTTCAATCGGCCAAATCGCAATTGAATGACGCCCATAGGGTCTGCAGACATGTTTTAGCCTTCTCAACAGCACTCCTCAGTGACCATCAATTGGTGACAGGTTAAACAGAACACAAAGGGCCTCATTAAAATGTGATTTGGTCAATTGAATAAGGCTCTATCTAAGCACATAGGATATTTTGTTTACAGAAGTTTTTAGTTAGTGAAGACCTGGCTTTTGCATAGAAGTTCCCTAACCAAAAACTTGCTTTGAAAAAGATGCTGTGTGCTTATATAGAGCCCTATTCAATTTGTTACATAGCAATTTAATGAGACTGTTAATTAGTAGTGTGACCAATACATTGTCACTAAGGAGTGCTGTTGAGAAGAGATGCTGCAGGCCCTATGATGTTTTCAGGCCTTATTTGTTAGATTTTGTCTTTTTTTGCTTTCTTTTTTTTTTTTTTTTTTGGTCCATGAAGGCATCTCCTGCATCTGCAAGCATTGTGGAGGAATTATGAGGTGTAGGGTTTTCCCAGTGCCTCTCAGGTAGACATGCCTTCAATGGCAGCCCCCTTAACATGTAGCTCCCACAATCTTACAGCTATCATATAGCCAGATATCTCTGACATGATTGTTGGTAGCTTAAATGTAGACTAATACCGCTATGGCGGTGGACTTGCAAAGTCTCACAATGGCATGTTAATAACAGCCAGCAATAATATATGCACTAGTGAAGCATGTGATCCTGACCTCAATATCGGTCTGAGAACAGAACTTTGGGTCTGATGTAAGAAACAGTGAATCTGGCTGCTGACCTTTGTGTTCTCTCCATAATAATGGCTATTTGCCCATATTTCTGATTATCCACAGACCTAGCTAATAGTTAGTAATGCTTGCAGTTGGTATATTTGTACAGTATTTAGAACTGTACTGTACATACATCGTGATTCTAAATTGTTTTGGATCCTCCTCTGCATTTTTTTATTTGAACACTTATTTCAGATTTTTGTTTGGTCAACACACTGTATGTGTGAAACTGGATTGGATTACACAGTCCAAAGGTTGAATCATCTGTTTCATTGAGCAGATCTAGTTACAAGTTGTGACGAAGTGCCCTTCGCCACTTTGTCTTGGAGAGGACTGTTTGCCAGCCTCCTGCCTTTTGACTATGGACCGGCATTTAAATACTTTATTTTCCTATGCAGAAAGACTTTGGTTCCATCGCCATTGAACTGTATGTATGTGGTCTGAGCGCCATTCAGTAATAATGTGTGCTCAGACCTAAGCTATCTGCAGATATGTTCTGGGTTATAAAATGTTGTTATTATATCTGTAAAAATATTGTATTGTGTGGTATGCAGTCAAATATCTTTGGTCTCATACACTTGGTCAGGAGTTGCCCATCTGCCTATTAATAGTATCTGCTAAAACACACAAGAGATAGCAGAACAAAAGGGTTTTAGCAGACAAGATGGCACCATGAACAATGGGGGTAGGGGCTCTTGAATAATGAGGTGACTCACCTATTGTCCTTGTGTGGTCAACTATGAGGGATGTGTATTGCCTGTGAAATGTCTGTGTGTTATGGGTAAAAGATACTTTTACTAACTTTTGAACCCCTGGTCTGATTCATGCCATTTTTTAATATGTTGTTCCCCTGGGTGAGAGCTATTGAACGGTGCTGGACTTAAAGGTGTACCCCCTGTTTTTGGGGTACATCCAGAATGTGGTTAAAATTGTGTCTGTTTTGATTGTGTTACCTGTTATCTGAGGGGAGGAGACGTGGGGGTTGAACCATGTATATAATTGGCTGTGATAATTATGTGGGTGTAGCCCTTCAGAGGGCACCATGGCATAAAAGGAGATCCCCTGTCATTAAAGTTCTAGTTCTACTTGACCCTTCAAAACGTAGTCTCATCTCGTTCTTGGAGGGGATTGCTATATCATACTGGGGATTGCTATGCTTTTGCATACTCCCTTGAGCTGTACGTACTGAACCCTTGTTCCTGATGTACTCTCCTTGGAGGAGAGGTCTTCCCCACACGATCCTGGACGCTGGAGATTCATACAGGGTGGAAGGAAGACGGCGCGGCTCCAGCTAAACTACGGCGGTTGTGGAGTCTGTGGTGGTTGTGGTGTCCGGTGCGGTGCTTGTAGGCCTCGACGCAAGCTAGGACGCGTCCATCAACGGAGGTACCCGGTCGGGGTGCCAGTAGATCCGTTACATTGGTGGCAGTGGTGGGATGGCGTCCTAGTAAGAGGAAAACCAGCACGGAGACACCGGTAACGTTTGGAGTTACAAATTGAGGGCAACGCTAGTATCCGTACAGCGTCCCTGGCTGGATGGAACCAGCTAGTTTTCGGACAGCGTTCCATGATGAGGATGAGGAGGAGGCCGCGGACTACAGGGATGCAGACAGAAAGGAACTCTGGTATGATGCCCTGGAAGATGCCCAATGGCGGCGAGGGGAGAGTCTCCCCAGTGATGAGCAGCGGCTACAGAAGCATGTGGCGATGCGGATGTATCTATTGGGAGAGCAGCCCCTGGATGAGTGGGTGACAAGACTAGAGATCCTGGTACGGCGAGAGATCTGGCTAAACAACGCATACCAGGCCCTCTGGTGGCATACCGTTCGACTTACCCCCTGGATGGCTGAACACGACTTACCAGAGGGGGATGATTATGATGGCCCAGGTTTATTTTGGGATGCCTTGGAGGACAACATTGATCTTGGCAGCACGGAGGAGTCTAGGTTTTGGGAGATCTACGACTACCGGATGGGCATGTATGTCTGGGATGACGAAGGCGAGGTGAGCAAAGACATGACCCACCTGGTAACGAGAGAGTGGGAGCTGGAGCAGGACTACCAACACCTGCTCACCTTCATGCATACTCGACAAGCAGAACCAGACCTCATTGACTGGTCCTGGGATGACCTCCAGATGGCAGGTAGAGATGGGACCGAGGTCTCTCTACCGGCCCTACAGGGGGCAGAAGGTGTCGTCCTTCCCCCCCAGCGGCAGTGTGAACCCCAGGGGGCAGAAGGTGTCGTCCTTCCCCCCCAGCGACAGTGTGAACCCCAGGGAGCAGAAGGTGTCATCCTTCCCCTCCAGCGGCAGTGTGAGCCACAGGGGGCAGAAGGTGTCGTCCTTCCCCCCCAGCGGCAGTGTGAACCCCAGCGGCAGTGTGAGCCCCAGGGGGCATAAGGTGTCGCCCTTCCCCCCCAGCGGCAGTGTGAACCCCAGGGGGCAGAAGGTGTTGTCCTTCCCCCCCAGCGGCAGTGTGAACCCCAGGGGGCAGAAGGTGTCGTCCTTTCCCCCCAGCGGCAGTGTGAACCACAGGGGGCAGAAGGTGTCGTCCTTCCCCCCCAGCGGCAGTGTGAACCCCAGGGGGCAGAAGGTGTTGTCCTTCCCCCCCAGCGGCAGTGTGAACCCCAGGGGGCAGAAGGTGTCGTCCTTCCCCCTCAGTGGCAGTGTGAACCCCAGGGGGCAGAAGGTGTCGTCCTTCCCCCCCAGCGGCAGTGTGAATCCCAGGGGGCAGAAGGTGTCGTCCTTCCCCCCCAGCAGCAGTGTGAACCCCAGGGGGCAGAAGGTGTCGTCCTCCCCCCCCCCCCAGCGACAGTTTACCCTAACCAGGGGAGACACCAATCTCCCAGATGGCGCAGATGGGACCGTGGTCTCTGCGCCCACAGCCTGTCCAGATCCCCAACTACCCTCACTGGGACAACCGGAGGAGGGGGTAAGTACAAATTCCCCTCCCAAGCTAACTTCTAATGTGGCCCCAGGGTTAACAGAGGAAATGTTAACCCCCACTAACCCCCGCGTTTCCCTGGCTACTGAGCCGGAATATGTCCCAAGTACCCCAGCAGAAGAGCTGACAGCGGGGCAGAGTACAGTCGGCCTCTGCCCTCCCTTTGTCCCTTGTACAGAGCAGGATGTCCTGCAGTTTATACCAGCAGAAGAGCTGGCATCAGGGCAGAGTACCGCTGGCCTCTGCCCCTCAAGTCCCCTCAGCGTGTTGCCCCATCACCACAGCGAAATATCCAGGTGCAGTAACGGTTTGTTGTGGGTGGGCTGCTCTTGCACTTTGTTGTTGTGGGGGGCTGCTCTAGCACTGGTTTATTGTGGGTTGGTGGATCGTCTAACGGAGGCACTGACCGGCAGAAGGTCAGGTGCCTGGTTAGACTTCCCCACAAAGGGGAGATGTGTGACGAAGTGCCCTTCGCCACTTTGTCTTGGAGAGGACTGTTTGCCAGCCTCCTGCCTTTTGACTATGGACCGGCATTTAAATACTTTATTTTCCTATGCAGAAAGACTTTGGTTCCATGGCCATTGAACTGTATGTATGTGGTCTGAGCGCCATTCAGTAATAATGTGTGCTCAGACCTAAGCTATCTGCAGATATGTTCTGGGTTATAAAATGTTGTTATTATATCTGTAAAAATATTGTATTGTGTGGTATGCAGTCAAATATCTTTGGTCTCATACACTTGGTCAGGAGTTGCCCATCTGCCTATTAATAGTATCTGCTAAAACACACAAGAGATAGCAGAACAAAAGGGTTTTAGCAGACAAGATGGCACCATGAACAATGGGGGTAGGGACTCTTGAATAATGAGGTGACTCACCTATTGTCCCTCTATGTGTATTGTGTGGTCAACTATGAGGGATGTGTATTGCCTGTGAAATGTCTGTGTGTTATGGGTAAAAGATACTTTTACTAACTTTTGAACCCCTGGTCTGATTCATGCCATTTTTTAATATGTTGTTCCCCTGGGTGAGAGCTATTGAACGGTGCTGGACTTAAAGGTGTACCCCCTGTTTTTGGGGTACATCCAGAATGTGGTTAAAATTGTGTCAGTTTTAATTGTGTTACCTGTTATCTGAGGGGAGGAGAAGTGGGGGTTGAACCATGTATATAATTGGCTGTGATAATTATGTGGGTGTAGCCCTTCAGAGGGCACCATGGCATAAAAGGAGATCCCCTGTCATTAAAGTTCTAGTTCTACTTGACCCTTCAAAACGTAGTCTCATCTCGTTCTTGGAGGGGATTGCTATATCATACTGGGGATTGCTATGCTTTTGCAGGGTGGAAGGAAGACGGCGCGGCTCCAGCTAAACTACGGCCGTTGTGGAGTCTGTGGTGGTTGTGGTGTCCGGTGCGGTGCTTGTAGGCCTCGACGCAAGCTAGGACGCGTCCATCAACGGAGGTACCTGGTCGGGGTGCCAGTAGATCCGTTACACAAGTTGTAAGTGCTATGCACATAAATGGTTTCTTCAGTTAAATGGAGAGATTTCTGGTTCCGGTTGCAGCATGTGACCCTGGTAGGTGCTATGCATCATGCTTATTCTAGACTATTAGATTGACCCCTGTAGGTTTCCCCTTTTTTCCAGCCTCTTGCTCTTCAAGGACCCGCCCACACCACACCCATGATATTAATGCAGTTTTGACCACTGCTGATTGTGGTCTGTCTATCAAATAAAGCTTTGTTATACTGTTATGTGAATGCACAATCTTGACCACTGCTGATTGTGGTCTGTCTATCAAATAAAGCTTTGTTATACTGTTATGTGAATGCACAATCTTGACCACTGCTGATTGTGGTCTGTCTAGCAAATAAAGCTTTGTTATACTGTTATGTGAATGCACAATCTTGACCACTGCTGATTGTGGTCTGTGTAAAAAATAAAGCTTTGTTAGACCTTTATGACTGCGTCCATGTGTTACGAATATGTTTGGTTCTGTGAAATCCACATGCATTACATTAGTGTCACATTCCTATAAATGTAAACTGATGAGCCATAGTTAACATGCAATAGATCAATACATTTAAAACTGTTGAGGAGTCAGAATAGCTTTAGATATCATATGATCCCAAATATCATATCTACTACTAATATAGGGTTAATACCCATGACAAGTCTGATTAGCGATACTGTGGAGTAGGAACATTCCCCTGAGGGCCTACAATGAATAGGACAGGTGACACTGGAGTGCTATTCCAGTTCCTTCTCTAGTTGATTGGGATTAGTCTGACCTCTCTGATAAGACGTCCCCCCTACACTGGCCCTATGTAGGATAGCTCACAGCTTCATTAAAGTACACAAACTCCTTCACCCACATCACTTAGCATATGTGTGAATACAGTTAGTTGCCCAATAATGAACATGCATTGGCTAAATATCCTTTGGTTATCATATGTTGTAATGGTCATGCACATGCCAATATGACAAACCATGCTGCAACATGCATAATATGATTGAAGCCACACTACCCAATCCAATAGCAAGAGTAAAACATGAGTCAGGTCATATGAACCCTTTGCCACGCACATGAGCTCTATTGTGATCCCTTAAATCTCTATCTAATTGCATATACATCTCGCTCATCACATCTACATTTGGTAACACAATTATTTTTCAAATTACACCGCCACATGGCATATATCAAGTAGCAGGGAAACATTGTAATGTATGTTGTTCAGTTCTTCAGTTGTGTCTGACACTCTGTGACCCTATGAGCTGCAGCACATTCCTCTAGGTCTCTGCCTGTGCTGTTATCCACGGTTTGCATGCTAAATATACTGGTGTGGTTTGTCAGTTCCTTCTCAAGTGGATTGGACCTTGTCTGATCTCTCTGCTATGACGTGCCCACCTACAGTGGCCCTACATGTTATAGCTCACAGCTTCATTCAGGTACACAAGCCCCTTCACACCACTTAGCAATGCTGAAGGGGACCAGGGGAACATACACCACACATATCTACTCTGACCCATCAGAAAAGGCCATAAGCTCCGGGATCGACAGCAAACTCACCGCCATCAGGCATAATCTCTGCTACGCCCATCCTGTTGGGAGCCATGTGCCAGGTGTCTAGTTATTCCCATTTGGTGAACTTCCAAGCTGTTCTGCTATTTATCAATTTACATGGGTGAGGGTTGCTAAGTGGTAATGGTGGTGAAGCAGCTTGTGTCCTTGAATGAAGCTGTGAGCTACTGTAGGTGGGCAGATCATAGCAGAAAGATCAGACAAATCCCAATCCACTAGAGGAGGAACTGACAACCCACTCCAATCTCTTTGGCCTTCAAACTTTGGAGAACAGCACAGGCAGAGACCTAGCTGAATGTGCTGCAGTCCATAAGGTCACGGAGAGTCGGACACAACTGAAGAACTTAACCACATATAATGAAATATTCCCCTGGTACTTGATATATGCCAAGTGGCGGTCTGATTTGGCCACTATTTGTATTCTCTAATGTAGATGTGATGAGTGAGATGTGTATTCTATGGTTGATCAACCATACAGCGTGCATCGAATGTGCACTGTCATCTGCGCACCGACACATGCGCGCATCAACAACAGTAGGCCCAACAGGAGGCTAGCAGATCTAATGATTAGGATTAGGCTGTGGGGTGTAAGGGTTAGGATTAGGCTGCGGCTACAAGGGTTAGAAGGGTTTATGGCATTAGGTCATATCACTTGCGCCCTTTCATCGACGCGCACTAGTCAAAAATATTACAACTGCGCAATGATGTGGGACCGCTCATGTCAGCTACATGTTGTCAAAACACATTTGCTGTGAGCACCAATGTAGGGGTGACATATTCTATTATAGGGCTGTTTTAGAGGCTACAATGGAACCTGTATGTGTGTTGACCAATCAAACATATGAGGAATATTAAACTAATTTGAACTGCTTGGGCCTCCATTTTAGGGTTACAGGCTTAAAACATGCAGACTGCAAAAACCGTAAAAAACCTTCAACCTCCAAGCACGTACGGCCTTTAAAAATGAGCTGCGGGCTTGGAGGACAGCCCCCACAGGCTTGAATACGGAGCTACGGGCTTGATCATTGAAGTCCGTGGGACTTGTACGGATTTTAAAATCAAAGTACAATTTGGCGATGTGCAAGCTTGAGAATGTTTGGCTAGTAATCCTCATGCCCCCCCATTATGTTCCCCATCATTTACAGTGCTTTGCAGTGCTGGATTGAATATATATTGGCTTGTACAATGCTTGGTTTGCAGCCCTCCATCTCCGAACCCGTACGGGTTTTAACAAGGACGAGCCCGCGGAACTACGGGACGTAAAGTAATCCGTAAATAATATATCGGATTTGGGCTGATGTGCAAGCTTGAGAGGGTGTTGCTATTAATCCTCGTGTCCCCCATTATGATGCCTAGCATTTACAGAGCTTTACAGTGCATTCTCGATTTTATATTTGCATTTTCAGTTTTCGGACTTTGCGGCCGGAAAACAAGATTTACGGGCGCAGGGAAAAAGCTGTTTGCATGATATGCGGCCGGCCGGAAGGGGATATCCTTGCGGCGCCGTATAATTGAATTTCAAGGTAAAGGTAGCTCTACACTGGGCCTTAAGACGGCCGCAAGGAATCGCAGCTTTGCGGCCGTTTTACGTCCGATAATAGAATGAGGCCCAGTGTGATTAGGGGATTAGAGGTGGGCAGTAATTCCACCAATATATATATAGGATACAATTACACATTAATTTACTTTTGTTTTTAACTGAAAATAATATTAAGCTGCTGAAATAAATTGGATTCTAATTTAAAAACATTATATTGAATATAACAAAATGTGATATTGTCTTATTATATTGTGCTGAAAATGTCAAATATCCAAGTTTAATTTAATTCTTGTTTTTTTTACACAACATGACTTACATGACATGACTTGGGTTACAACTGTTAAAATAGCCACTTTTATCAAATATTGCTGAATTCACAATAGTTTTGCTGAATCGTATTGGTTTTACAGCCTCAAGGGAATAAGTGTGATAGAACAAGTAAAAAGAAAAGTAACATGCCTCACTGTTATAAATACATGACAAAACATGTACTAAAATCATGGGTAGGTCAGCAGTACCTTTTACTTATGTTTTCCATATATTAATGTAATTTAATTTTATATCAAAGCAATACAGTTGTCAACTATTTTTCTGTCGTTTCAGGCTACTTATTTCAACAAAAATGAAAACTAGTTTTGAAAATGGATATAAACCAACAGACATATATAGTTGGATCCATCCTATTCACCCAAAACATCCCTGCTTAATAAATCCTGACTTTTATAATACCTATTCTACTGATCATTATAATTAGTGATGTCGCGAACATAAAATTTTCGGTTTGAGCCCGGCAAACCGCCATAGACTTCAATGGGCAGGCGGATTCTTTCTGGCCACAATAGTGATGGGAAAGTTGTTTCAACGGGACTAACACCTGGACTGGGCATGCCAGAGGCGGATCCATGGCAAAACTCCCACGGAAAATTACATAGTTGATGCAGAGTCTGGTTTTAAGCCATAAAAGGCATAAATTACCTAACATTCCTAAATTGTTTGGAATAACGAGCTTTAAAACATCAGGTATAATGTTGTATCGATCAGGTAGTGTAAGGGTTAGGCCCGCTTCACAGTGACAGACCAAACTCCCTGTTTAACGCACCGCAAACAACCGCAAACAGTCCTGTTACAGCACCTATCAGGGGGCGTGTATAAGGCCTGGATTTTTAGAACCGGGAGATGGAAAAAGATACTTGGTTGGTTGTATCACTTCAAATTTGGGGCACGGCGCGTGCAATCAAAGGTGCCACCATATAGGAGTGGTGTGTTTGTAAGTACTACTATTATCAGTTTAATACCTGTTACAGCACCTATCAGGGGCGTGTATAAGGCCTGGATTTTTAGAACCGGGAGATGGAAAAAGATGCTTGGTTGGTCGTATCACTTCAATTTTGGGGCACAGCACGTGCAATCAAAGGTGCCACCAGAGTAGCGTGTTTGTAAGTACTACTTTTATCAGTTTAATACTTGTTACGTCACCTATCAGGGGGCGTGTATAAGGCCTGGATTTTTAGAACCGGGAGATGGAAAAAGATGCTTGGTTGGTCGTATCACTTAAATTATGTGGCACGGCACGTGCAATCAAAGGTGCCACCAAATAGGAGTGGCGTGTTTGTAAGTACTACTATTATCAGTTTAATACCTGTTACAGCACCTATCAGGGGGCGTGTATAAGGCTTGGATTTTTAGAACCGGGAGATGGAAAAAGATGCTTGGTTGGTCATATCACTTAAATTTTGGGGCACGGCGCGTGCAATCAAAGGTGCCACCAGATAGGAGTGGCGTGTTTTTAAGTACTACTCTTATCAGTTTAATACCTGTTACAGCACCTATCAGGGGTCGTGTATAAGGCCTGGATTTTTAGAACCGGGAGATGGAAAAAGATGCTTGGTTGGTCGTATCACTTCAATTTTGGGGCACGGCACGTGCAATCAAAGGTGCCACCAGATAGGAGTAGCGTGTTTGTAAGTACTACTCTTATCAGTTTAATACTTCTTACATCACCTATCAGGGGGCGTGTATAAGGCCTGGATTTTTGGGACCGGGAGATGGAAAAAGATGCTTGGTTGGTCGTATCACTTCAAATTTGGGGCACTTTGTGACATTAGCTTCTTACGCTCAAACATGTCCTTTACAGGCACCTGACTATGGGCAGATGAGCAGGAACTGCTCAAGGCGAGAGACGGAGTGGCGGATGGCTGAGAGGGGGCAAGGAGGACAGCAGTGGTTGATGTGGCTTATGATGCTGCACCAGGAGGAGGATGGCGGCTTTGAGTTTGTGTGCTGCTTGTACTCATGTGTTGGTCTGGAGTCACCCAAACATTACGTCTCAACCTGTAGAGGATAAGGGAACCAGGCTACTCTAGACCTCATTCATCATCACAGGTTTTGACAGATTGGTACTATGCGTGCAAGCTACTGTGACAACAGATATGAGTGGCACTGTGCACTGGCAGAGTAGACGCTGTAGGTCTGACACACACGCTTGCAGACAACTAACTGCTATGCAATCTATTACAGTAGAATTTTGTTTTTTGTTTTAAATGTACACTACTGTTACACCAGATATGCGTGGTTTGTTAAGTAGTACTACTCCTATCAGTTTAATCCCTGTTATGTGCCTTTTTTGGGGGTTTGGTTGTTGAAGCCACAGTGCAGCACCAGAGGCCAGAAAAATTAGGCATGTACACATGCCTGAAAAATTAGGTATTGTTGATCTTGCAGCGAGCAGAGAAGAAGGTAGGCCTGATTCAACGCCACAGCCCCGCATACCCACACTCAGAGATTGAGGGGGGGGACCTGAGAAGGCCAGGGGCCGGAGATATAAAGGGGGGCCATCCCAAATAAGCACACAAGCGGGGACAAAGGTAGTGAAGGGGACATAGAGGCCCATGGACTGACGGTCGCCATCTTGTCAGGAAAAGGGCCCAGCAATTAAGCCAAACTGACCCAGCACAGGCAGCTACTTGAGTCAAACGCTGTACAATTACACCTTAATAAAGCTGAAACATGCAGCAGCAGGGATTCTAAACGGCCACACGGGGACAAGGAGGCTAACAGCCCCCACAGTCTCTGCACCACTCTTTTTAACAGATAACCCAAGGGGCTAACCAGGGACCTTGCCCACATAAAAAACAGAATTTTATTGGAAGAATTATTAGTGTCTTTACCCCCCAAGAGAGGACATAATGTACGGTATCTTTAGACTACCTGATGGCCAAACCTCCTTTAGCCCCAATGCTATCCAAGAAACATTTCAAAACTTCTATCAGACCATATATTCATCCCAATCCCGCTGCAGCAGATCTGACATAGAGTCCTTCCTACTACAGCAAGAAGTCCACAAAATACCTGTACCTCTATTGGACAGCTTGAACCTAGACATATCCCAAGAGGAAGTTAAATCTACAATCCAAGATCTTAAATTTGGCAAGTCCCCAGGGCCAGACGGTTTTACTCATCTGTTCTATAAGAAATTTGAGCCCCTGCTTACCCCCGCACCTAACATCTTTGTTTAACGCTATACTAAATGGAGAACCTATGCCCCCTTAATTGAATCAGGCCGACCTCATAGCCTTTCCAAAAGAGGGTAGGGACCCTTTAGAGGTTAAAAATGATCGCCCCATACCCCTGATAAATGTGGATGTCAAGATCCTAGCTAAAATTATGGCCAAACGAATATCTAACTTTTTACTGGACTAAATACACAAGGACCAAACGGGGTTCATTCCTTTCAGAGAGGCAGGAGATAATGTTAGGAGGGTTCTGAACGCCCAGTTCTTGGCTCAACACTATAACAACCCAGTTTGCCCTCTAGCACTAGACATAGAGAAGGCTTTTGATACGGTGGAATGGCTATATATGTACAAAATGCTAGATAAGTTTGGATTTGAGGGACGCTTTCTCAACCTGCACAGAAGGTACTACGACTCACCAGTAGCTAACTTAAAGATACCAGGGGACCATAAGGCCAAAATCCAAGTACAGAGAGGGACCAGGCAGGGATGCCCACTCTCCCCACTGCTCTTTGCTCTTGCCATTGAACCCCTAGCGCAGGCAATCAGAACCAACCATGCCATCCAGGTGGTTCAAGTAGGACACCATCAGTTTAAGTGTTCACTTTTCGCGGACGATATGCTTTGCACCCTGACCAAGCCCCTTCTCTCTATACCAGCACTCATGTCCACTATAAAAGACTTCAGCTAAATCTCGGGCCTCCAATCCTTGCAAAAGGTTATTTCTCTTTCAATGGAATCCTGCTTACTGGGGATACACATAAAAAAACTTATCTCAATCCTAGAACAAGCTATTCCAATTAATGGCTTTAGCATTCAAAATACACATAGCTACCCGGGCCCGGATGGATTTACAAATCTCTATTACCAAACTTTTATAGACTTTTTATTAACCCACTTAGCCACACTTTTCAATCAAATTTTAGAAGGCTCTCCCATGCCACAAGAACTAAACCATGCAAATATGATATGTTTCCCAAAAGAACGACGAGACCCATTAGAACTTAAAAATTACTGCCCCATATCACTCCTAAACGGGGATATAAAAATTTTGGCCAAATTAATGGCAAACAGGATTTCGCGATTTCTCCCCTCCATAATCCATAAAGACCAAACAGGGTTTATCCCCCATAGACTAACGGGGGACAATATCAGACGGACACAAAATTTAATCTCATGGTCATCCCTACATCAAATACCCACATGCCTTTTGGCGTTAGATATAGAAAAGGCCTTTGATATGTTGAAATGGCCTTATTTAAAAGCAGTATTACAGAAATTTGGGTTTGCAGGCAAATTTATGAACTTGATAGATACATACTACAAATCCCCGTTAGCCAGATTAAAACTCCCGGGAGATCGCTTACAACACATAAAGATTCAAAGGGGAAAAACAATTTTTTTGATTTATTTGGAATCATAAAGCCCAGAGGATCTCAAAAAATAATATGAATAGACCGAAAGGGAAAGGGGGCCTATCGTGCCCGAATCTCAAACTGTATTACAAGGCAGTGCAGCTGCTCCTCTGGCACATTCTCCCACACATCAGCCGCTCTGGGTATTTATAGAAAATGTAAGCATGTCACCTTATACATGGGTAATATGGATTCCAGGCCTGTATACTTTTTTGAGAAACTTGAAAAACCCGTTGATTAAGCACTCATTAAAAATATGGACGGAGATGAACTGGACACAAAAACTGGACACTCTGGTATCAGATCTTACCCCTATCGTACCCAATCCCCACTTTAAGATACATCTTCCGGAAAGCTCTCTCAGTTGGTGGAAGTCTCAGAACCTACTAAGGGTTGGTCCATGGTGGCATGACGACAAAATAATGACCTTTGAGCGGGTGAGAGATAGATACAATTTACCCCTAACTGAACACTATAATTTTTGCAGGATACATCATTTTATATATATGATAAGTGGTAGGGGAACCCCCCAAAGAAACACCTGGCTACTCAAAAAATGTAGGGATTCCCCCTTTCAGCCTGGTATTATTAGCCTCATGTATGAACTATTTAATGAAAACTCATGGGCAAACAAACCAGACTATACCAAAGCCTGGGAGAGGGATTTGGGCACCAAGTTGGCAGACAGCACATGGGATAAAAGTTGGCGAGGCTTAAGTAGGGGATCTTTAAATTATAGTCTGCTTGAGACTTCAATAAAGGTCCTTCACAGGACATATATTACTCATTTTAAGCTAAATAAATGGGATCCAAAACAGAGCAGCTCATGTTTTAGGAACAGTGGTAATGAGGCTACATTTATTCATGTCTGGTGGGAGTGTTCGGCAGTCATAAGACTATGGAAAGAAACATGCTTACTAGCTTCTAAAATGTTTAAGATTCAGATTTCTGCTAATATAGAAAACTGCATGCTGGGTGTTCCGCATGTCTGTCTCTTGCACGCTCAAAATAGGCTATTAAAGTTCATCATGTTGGCCACAAAGAACCATATAGCCAGACAATAGAAATCGGATACCCTACACTTTCAGGTGGTTAAAAATAAATTAAACTTTATCCTTATAAATGAACGCCTTACCCATTTAGTAGACAACTCCATGGATACATTTTTAGATATATGGTCTCCGTGACTGCAATTAAGGGAAAGCATATCATCTGGAGACAATTAAAGAAATTTAGGTCCGGAATAGGGGCTCCCCTAAATGGGAGAGGATATTCTCAAGAGAACGGGATGGATGGAGGGGTGTGTGGATCCTTAGAGGGGCGGAGGACGGAGGTAAGTGCTATATTTTACATCATATTTATGTAAAAAAGGAGGATGTTTGTGGACCTTTCCCTTTCCCAAGATGTTAAATGTTAAAACTAGTTATTTTTTTTCCCAATTATAGTCGGATTCAAGACTTAAAGGGAATCAACTTAAAACAAACTGAATTAAAGCTATATTAATAACTAAAAAGTAAAAAAAATATATATATTTTTAGGCTACAGGTACAACCAAATCCAGATAACATACTAGCCCTGGATATGGTATAAGCTCCAAGATTATGGAATGGAAAGCGGTAAACGGAGTATTAATAGAGATAAAAATAAGAAGGCCTAGCCAGCTAATTTTAACAGAATGTCTTCATTGTAAATATGTATTTTTGCACAACTGTTGTGTTATGCAAGACTGTTTAATATGCTTTCTTTTTCATTACATGCCGTACGCCTTCTGACATACATTTTTTTATTCAAAACTTAGGTATTGTTGCAGCCGCTGCTGTTGCAGCGGCCAGAAAAATTGACCTTTGTTCCCCAGGCAGAAAGTGCCATCAAACATTGAGTCTTCTTGAACCCTAGTTGGTGGCGGATAAGTCACGCAAGTCATCCGGCATTCACAGATAACATACAGCAGCGTGTGGACCATTTTTAGACGAAGGCAGCTCAGTCGAATGTATCGCCCAGTGTCAGTCCCTTCGGGATCCATCCCTCATTCATCTTTATTAAGGTGAGGCAATCTAGACTTTTTTGCCCTAGGCGACTTCTCTTCTCAGGGACAAAACCTCCTGCTGCACTGAAGGTCCTTTCTGACAAGACACTTGAAGCGGGGCAGGCCAGAAGTTCAATTGCAAATTGGGATAGCTCAGGCCACAGGTCTAGCCTGCATACCCAGTAGTCAAGGGGTTCATCGCTCCTCAGAGTGTCGATATCTGCAGTTAAGGCGAGGTAGTCTGCTACCTGTCGGTCAAGTCGTTCTCTGAGGGTGGATCCCGAAGGGCTGTTGCGATGCGTAGGACTGAAAAAGGTCTGCATGTCCTCCATCAACAACACGTCTTTTAAACATCCTGTCCTTGCCGGCGTGGTCATGGGAGGATTACTTTCACCTCTTCCCCTGGTATATTGCCCTTGTGCTGTGACATCACCCAAGCATACTTCTTAATTTGTTTTGGACCTGCTGCATCCTTTCAGACTTGTGGTAATTTGGTAACATTTCAGGCACTTTCTGCTTATACCGGGGGTCTAGTAGCGTGCACACCCAGTACAGGTCATTCCCCTTCAGCCTTTTTATATGAGGGTCCTGCGACAGGCACGACAGCATGAAAGACCCCATTTGCACAAGGTTGGATGCCGAGCTACCCATGTCCCGTTCCTCGTCCTCAGTGATCTCGCTGAAGATATGTTCTTCCCCCTAGCCACGTACAACACCACGGGTACCAGATAGGTGACAACGAGCACCCTGGGATGCCCGTTGTTATTGGTCTTCCTCCTCCCCCTCAAAGCCACATTCCTCCTCTGACTCCTCTTCCTCACAAGCTTCTTCCAGCGTTGCCGCAGGTCCAGCAAGCGATGCTGATAAGGCTGTTTCTGGTGGTGATGGTGACCACAACTCTTCCTCTTCCTCGTCACGCTCATCAACGGCCTGATCCAGCACTCTTCGCAGGGCACGCTCCAGGAAGAAAACAAATGGTATGATGTCGCTGATAGTGCCTTCGGTGTGACTGACAAGGTTTGTCACCTGCTCAAAAGGACGCATGAGCCTACAGGCATTGCGCATGAGCATCCAGTAACGTGGCAAAAAAATCCCAACCTCCGCAGGACTGTCCTAGCACCCCGGTCAAACAAATACTCGTTAATGGCTTTTTCTTGTTGGAGCAGGCGGTCGAACATTAGGAGTGTTGAATTCCAATGTGTGGGGCTGTCACAAATCAAGCGCCTCACTGACATGTTGTTTCGTCGCTGGATATCTGAAACAGTGCGCCATGGCCGTGTAGGAACGCCTGAAATGGCCACACACCTTTCTGGCCTGCTACAGAACGTCCTGTAAGCCTGGATACTTATGGACAAAGTGTTGTACGATCAGATTACACACATGTGCCATGCATGGCTCATGCGTCAACTTGCCCAAATTCAATGCCGCCAACAAATTTCTTCCGTTGTCACAAACCACTTTGCCAATCTCCATTTGGTGCGGAGTCAGCCATTGATCCACGTGTGCGTTCAGGGAGGACAGGAGTGCTGGCCCGGTGTGACTCTCTGCTTTCAGGCAAGTCAACCCCAAGACGGCATGACACTGCCGTATCCGGGATGTGGAATAGTATCTGGGGAGCTGGGGGGTTGCCGTTGATGTGGAGCAAGACGCAGCAGAAGAGGACTCAGCTGAGGAGGTTATGGAAGAGGATGGAGTAGGAGGAGTAGAGGAGGTGGCAGCAGGCCTGCCTGCAAGTCGTGGCGGTGTCACCAACTCCTCTGCAGAGCCACTCATTCCATGATTGGCAGGCGTCATCAGGTTTACCCAATGCGCAGTGTAGGTGATATACCTGCCCTGACCATGCTTTGCAGACCAGGTATCAGTGGTCAGATGGACCCTTGCCCCAACACTGTGTGCCAGAGATGCCATTACTTCCTTTTGCACAATCGAGTACAGGTTGGGGATTTCCTTTTGTGCAAAGAAATTTCGGCCGGGTACCTTCCACTGCGGTGTCCCAATCGCTACAAATTTTTTGAACCCCTCAGACTCCACCAGCTTGTATGGTAAAAGCTGGCGGGCTAAGAGTTCAGACAAGCCAGCTGTCAGACGCCGGGCAAGGGGGTGACATTGTGGCATTGGCTTCTTACGCTCAAACATGCCCTTGACAGACACCTGACTGTGGGGAGATAAGTAGGAACAGCAAGAGGCGAGAGACGGAGTGGCGGATGGTTGAGAGGGGGCAAGGAGGACAGCAGTGGTTGACGTGGATGAAGATGCTGGACCAGGAGGAGAATGGCGGCTTTGAGTTTGTGTGCTGCTTGTACTCATGTGTTGATACCATTGGCATTTGTGATGTGACATCATGTGCCTTCGCAAAGCAGTTGTACCTAGGTGGGTGTTGGACTTCCCACGACTCAGTTTCTTTTGGCACAGGTTGCAAATGGCATCGCTGTTGTCAGAGGCAGTCACACAAAATAAATGCCACACTGCAGAGCTCTGCGGTGACGGCATTCTGGTGGTGGCAACAGCATGCGTTGATTGGCGTGCTGTCTGGCTGACCCCGGGTGCTGATGCATGCTGTCTGACTGTGCCACTATCTCATTGCGATGACCTCCCTCTGCTTCCAACTCGTCTCCTCCTCCTCTCTGTCTCCCCATCTGAACTTTCCCCCTGCTCTTCTTCTCTTCTAGCGGGCACCCACGTGACATCCACGGAGGCATCGACATCATCATCACCCGCCTCACTTGTATCTGACAACTGAACAAAGGAAGCAGCAGCGGGTACATCATCATCATCATCATCACATCGTACGTACATGTGTGTACTGCTGCCTGACTGGGACATATCCCTGTTATCTACATCCTCTGGCAATAATGGTTGCGCATCACTCATTTCTTCAAACTGATGTGTAAATAACTCTTCTGACTGATCAATTGAATCGGCTGTGGTACTAGTGTTGGTGGTGGCGGCAGGCGGGCGAGTGGTAACTTGAGAGGTGCCCGAAGCTAAGCTGAAGGAGGATGGTGCGTCAATGTTCCAAGCGGAAGCTGTAGAAGATTGGGTGTCCTGTGTTAGCCAGTCAACTACGTCCTCTGAACTTTTCAAGTTCAGGGTAACTGGCCTCTGAACACTGGGCATTATTGTAGGGCCAAAGGGAATCACAGCACCACGACCAAGACGGCCCCTGCGGGGTGTCCTGCCTCTGCCTGTCATTTCTTTTCCGATTAGTGGTACTATGCGTGCAAGCTACTGTGACAACAGATATGAGTGGCACTGTGCACTTGCAGAAGTTGGCAGAGTAGACGCTGTAGGCCTGACACTGACGCTTGCAGACAAGTAACTGCTATTCAATGTATTAGTCAAAATTGTATTCTTTGTTTAAATGTGCTCTACTGACTGTTACACCAGATATGAGTGGTGGCACTGACTGGGCAAGAGGGCACAGTATACGATGTGAGCCTAAGACACACACGCTGGCAGGCAGGCAAATGAAATTAGATTACACAGAAAAAAAGTGTTGTTTTTTTTAAATGTAGAGTGCTGGTACACCACTACATTGGATTGGTTGAACTTGGCACAATACTTGTAAGCCTGACACACACACTGGCTAGCGGTCAGGCAAATGAACTTAGATTGGCGGTCAGGCAAATGAACTAAGATTTAACAGAATAAAAGTTTTGGTTTTTGAAAAGTAGACAACTAGTAAACAAGATTGTATTGGTTGCACTGTGCACACACAGTATAAGTTGTGAGCCTGACACACACACTTGCTAGCAGGGGCTAGCAGGGAGACAGGTAAATTAAGTTAGATTAGACAGAAAAAAAAAAAAAAAATGATGTTATAGCCCTAAAAAGGGCTTTTTGGGGTGCTGTGTTTACAGCAGAGATCTGGTGAGTCCTTCAGCACTGCACTGGACACGGAATAAACTTGCCTAGCTATTGATTTCCTTATTCAATCGGCATCACCTACAATCTCCCTCCTCTCAGTAAGACTGCAAGTTAGTTATGATTCCAAAATGGCTGCCGTCCATGAGTTAGAAGGGTCTGGAAGGCAGGGTATGATGCTGATTGGCTGGAATGTGTCTGCTGACTGTGAGGTGCAGGGTCAAAGTTTGCTCAATGATAAAGTATAGGGGGCGGATCGAACATCGCATATGTTCGCAGTCCGCTGCGAACGCGAACATGCTATGTTCGACGGGAACATTCCGCCAGCAAACTATTCGCGACATCTCTAATTATAATGTCTATTTGCAAAAATAAAGAGCAAGAACATTTTTAGAATGTATAAACATCATTACGTCATGAGAATTTTTATGTGAACGAAAAACAATATTAATTGACGCAAAATTATGGAATGAACTAAGAGAATTTAAAATATATCTAAAGATAAATGTAGAGCTTTTTAATTTTCCTTAAAAAAAACAACAAAAAAAACAACTTTACCTATGTAATATTGAATAAAGGAGAATGTAAATGTTATATATGAAAAAAAACTGGGTACATTTCTAAACATTACTTAGAATTTGTTAAGGTATAAGAAGCAATAAAACCAGATTCAAATTCAAATACCAGAAAGGCAGATTAAATGAACACAGAAAAGGTCCTGTTTGTTACAGAAATTGAAGGTACACATACAAAATCAACATAACTGGAACTGGTTGAAATCAAAAATGTATAAAATGCCTAAAATTAATGTACATTTTTTTATTTAATATATAAAGACCCACCCTCTGAGGTAATGACTTTGTCAACAAGAATTAATTAAGATTAGCAATGGAGAAGGATACATTTACAAATGGAACCATTAAATGTATTTTTTATCTTTAAAGGGATGTGGAATATATGTGGGTATCTACTTATTTTTATGTATTTTATTTTATGAAGCAGTGCTTATAAGCTTTATTTTAACTGCCTAAAATCAAACAAATAGTAAATTCTTTGGTCTGACTCATTCTAAGCAGTCAGTAATCTTGTATCAGCAAATTGGACTATTCAGTGGATTCATTTATTTACATAAAAACAATTAAATTCCTTATTCAAATATACTGTATAGAATTTCAACTTTTGCTTTATTGTATATATCACCTCCTCTCCTTCCTGCCTTCAGGATAGTTCTCATGCTGCTCTTATTCTGTGGAAGTACTTGTCTCTCTCAACTAGACTATACTCCAGTCTCAGATCCTTCAAAATCTCACTCAAAAAAACCTCACAAAAAAAAAATCATCTGTTTAAAGAAGCTCATAACCTTCAGTTGTAATTTATGCAATACTTCACGCTTCTATACCTCACCCATACCCTTGAGACTGTAAGTTTGTGAGTTTTCAGTCTTGTTGGGTGATTTAGAAAAAGCACTTTGTACGCCTGACTTTAAACTCAATAACAGGGCCCTCCATTCTTTCATATTTTGCTAAGCTTGTTTTTGCTAAGCTTGTTTTTGATTGTACTCTATCTAACCTGCTTAGCGCCACTGAATATGTTGGTGCATTAAAAATAATGGTTAATAATAATAAAACAATAATAATAATACTGTTTTGATTGATAATCATGAGTCAGTCCAGTGACAACCTCATCTTGCCATATTTATACACTGCTGGAGCAGCTGTATGAAGGTCCATACCTCTACAATTGTAACAATGTTGTCTCACTTGAAATTTTAATTTGAGAACCTGAGAGGGGAATCACCAGGGGCAGATTAAATGAATAGGCGATACAAAAAATAGAAAAATAAACTTAATCATGATTTTCCAGATGTGGCCACTAGAGGGCATTGAGCAGTATGTCTTTCCCATAAAAACTTTGACCCATAATTAATACAGCAGGCATATGCTTAAAGGTTGCCATGTTTAAAATGGTTATGGATTGCAAGAGCAAAGCCTTTGCCCAGGCTCCAAGAGTGCAGTATAACAACTGTATTTCTCGAAGCAAGTTTTATTAGCTTGTTTTAGACATTCTAATGTCAACACAAATGTACAATTTATTTACTATACTACTGTACAGTGGAGGGCTACTATCGCTCTTTTGCCCACCATATATTAAATGATTGTTGTGGTGAATTACCAATTGAAAATATCCCCTACACAAGCTGGGATCCCACCCCACACTGATGATAGGCAGTAACCTTGAACGTCTGTGCATGGGTAGGATTCCCAGCTTGTGTATAATCCAGCCTTGGCTTTGCATAAAAGCTGTGTAATGCAGCGGGAATAAGCTTAAAGGAAGCCATGTTTAAAATGGTTATGGATAGAAGAACAAAGCATTTGTGGGCACATTTGCATGTCACTGCTTAGCTTCCCAGAGTGCAGTGTAAAAACTGTATTTCTCAGAATTCTGAGCAGAAAGCAAGTTTTTTACTTGTTTTAGACATTCAAATGTGAACACAACTGTACTATTTATATACTATATATATATATATATATATATATATATATATATAAACACATATGTTTGCAAGTGTATTTTCCTTTGCAAGTAAAGGCTGATAAATTGCAGAGTACACTAATTGTGCCCAGGTGAGAGGGGTGTGGCTTGACTGTTGAACTAGTATAAAAGGTTTGTGAGCTGTTTGAGGCTGTTTGAAAGTGGATTTTCCATTGCAAGTAAAGGCTGATAAATTGCAGAGCGCACTAATTGTGCCCAGGTGAGAAGGCAGAAGTTAATTTAAACAGGAAAAGAGGCGAACTTGTGAGCTTGCGAACATTTCTAGTATAAGTGCAAGTCTAGTAAAAGTGTAGGAGTTTAAATAAAAGGAGGGAGTTCGTCATGTCCGATAGAGCTGTTCCCTCTAACAGTTTTACTGGAGGAGTGGGAGGGCAGTGCAACAGACAGGTTTTTGTGGTTGGGGACTCTACTATTAGGAAGGTAGACGGGGTGATTTGTCACCCAGATCCCAGCAATCGAACAGTTTGTTGTCTCCCGGGAGCTCGGGTTCGTCATGTTGTGGATCGGGTAGACAATTATTGGGAGGGGCTGGAAATGAATCAGTGGTCTTGGTACATATTGGTACCAATGACAAAGTTAGTGGAAGATGGAGTATCCTAAAGAATGATTTTAGAGAACTAAGTAATATGCTGAAGACAAGGACCTCCAAGGTAGTATTTTCTAACTCAAGTACAGTGGCAGGCACTTCAGAACTACAGACTCATAACATAAGGTGTATGCTTGCTAATGCCAGAAGCTTGCCAGGAAAAATGGGAGAGTTAGAATTATTAGCAATTAATGAAAAATAGGATTTAATAGGCATCACTGAAACGTGGTGAGATGAATCTCATGCCTGGACTGTTAATCTGGATGGTTATAACCTATTTAGGAAAGATAGAGGCAATGGTAAACAAGGAGGAGGAATTTGTCTGTATGTTAAGCCTGAATTTAAGCCTATAGTCAGAGAAGATATTTATGGTGGACCTAGTGATAAAGCTGACTGTTTGTGGGTAGAGTTAAATAGCGGAGCAGCAAATTCCAAAATAATATTAGTAGGAGTATGCTATAAACCCCCAAATATAGCTGAAAGTGAGGAAATACAATTATTGTTACAGATTGAAAATGCAGCTAGGCATGGTCAAGTTCTAATAATGGGAGATTTTAATTACCCTGAAATAAACTGGATAAATGAGACCAGCAGTTCATCTAAGGGGAGCAGGTTCTTGAGTACACTCAGAGATCATTATCTGGCCCAGGTTGTACAAGAGCCTACTAGAAATGAAGCTATCTTAGATTTACTCATCACAAATAATATTGATATAGTATCTAATGTTGGAATAGGGCAACCTTTGGGAAACCGTGATCACAACACAGTCTCGTTTGAGATTGAATTAAAAAAACTAAATTTTAAGGGGCCAACAAAACTCTTACTTTTAAAAGGGCAGATTTTAACGGTCTAAGGGCAGCAATACAAAGTATAGACTGGGACAGAGAACTGGCAGGTAAAAACACTGACCACAAGTGGACAACATTTAAATCCTTACTAAATATACATACACATCGACATATACCGTGTGGGAATAAAAGTAAAAGGAGTAAATCCCATCCAATGTGGCTTAACAATGATTTAAAGAGCAAGATACGGAGTAAAAAAGAGGCATTTAAATTATACAAACAAAAGGGGACAGAGACTGCTTTACAGGAATACAAGGAAATCAACAAGGCTTGCAAAAGGGCGATTATACTGGCTAAAATAGAAAAAGAAAAATGAATTGCAAAAGAGAGTAAGACTAACCCTAAAATATTTTTTAAGTATATTAATGGGAAGAAGGCGAGGAAGGAAGCTATAGGAACATTACAATGTAACACAGGCCGTCTGATAATTAGTGACCAAGAAAGGCAGATGAGGTAATTAGGATCTTTTCTTCGGTATACACAAGGGAGGTACCAGTGGTTGGGACACAGCAACATAATGGGGCTACACTACCTTTGCCAAATAATTGTTTAACACAGGAAGTAATCCAAAAGAGGTTGGAAAAAATTTATGTTAATAAAGCCCTGGGTCCTGATGGAATACATCCAAGGGTACTAAAGGAACTGGATTCTGTAATAGCCAAACCATTATATAACATTTTTCAAGATTCACTAAACACAGGGTCTCTACCAGATGACTGGAGAAAAGCTGATGTGATACCTATATTTAAAAAGGGAGCAAGAGCAAATCCGGGAATTATAGACCAGTGAGCCTCACTTCTGTAGTGGGGAAACTTTTAGAAGGGTTAATAAGGGATAATATTATGTCTATTTGAACAGGATTATAAGTAGGAGTCAACATGGATTTATGAGGGATAGGTCATGTCAAACAAATCTGTGACGAAGTGCCCTTCGCCACTTTGTCTTGGAGAGGACTGTTTGCCAGCCTCCTGCCTTTTGACTATGGACTGGCATTTAAATACTTTATTTTCCTATGCAGAAAGACCTTGGTTCCATGGCCATTAACCTGTATGTATGTGGTATGAGCGCCATTGAGTAATAATGTGTGCTCAGACCTAAGTTATCTGCAGATATGTTCTGGGTTATAATATGTTGTGGTTATATCTGTAAAAATATTGTATTGTGTGGTATGCAGTCAAATATCTTTGGTCTCATACACTTGGTCAGGAGTTGCCCATCTGCCTATTAATAGTATCTGCTAAACCACACAAGAGATAGCAGAACAAAAGGGTTTTAGCAGACAAGATGGCACCATGAACAATGGGGGTAGGGACTCTTGAATAACGAGGTGACCCACCTATTGTCCCTCTATGTGTATTGTGTGGTCAACTATGAGGGATATGTATTGCCTGTGAAATGTCTGTGTGTTATGGGTAAAAGATACTTTACTAACTTTTGAACCCCTGGTCTGATTCATGCCATTTTTTTAAATATGTTGTTCCCCTGGGTGAGAGCTATTGAACGGTGCTGGACTTAAAGGTGTACCCCCTGTTTTTGGGGTACATCCAGAATGTGGTTAAAATTGTGTCTGTTTTAATTGTGTTACCTGTTATCTGAGGGGAGGAGACGTGGGGGTTGAACCATGTATATAATTGGCTGTTGTGATAATTATGTGGGTGTAGCCCTTCAGAGGGCACCATTGCATAAAAGGAGATCCCCTGTCATTAAAGGAGAGTTCTACTTGACCCTTCAAAACGTAGCCTTGTCTCGTTATTGGAGGGGATCGCTATATCATACTGGGGATTGCTATGCGCTGCATACTCCTTGGGAGCTTTAAGCTACGGCGGTTGTGGAGTCTGTGGTAGTGTGGTGTCCGGTGCAGTGCTTGTAGGCCTCGACGCAAGCTAGGACGCATCCATCAACGGAGGTACCCGGTCGGGGTGCCAGTAGATCCATTACATAGAGACTGCTTTACAGGAATACAAGGAAATCAACAAGGCTTGCAAAAGGGCGATTATACTGGCTAAAATAGAAAAAGAAAAATGAATTGCAAAAGAGAGTAAGACTAACCCTAAAATATTTTTTAAGTATATTAATGGGAAGAAAGCGAGGAAGGAAGCTATAGGAACATTACAATGTAACACAGGCCGTCTGATAATTAGTGACCAAGAAAAGGCAGATGAGCTAAATAGGATCTTTTCTTCGGTATACACAAGGGAGGTACCAGTGGTTGGGACACGGCAACATAATGGGGCTACACTACCTTTGCCAAATAATTGGTTAACACAGGAAGTAATCCAAAAGAGGTTGGAAAAAAATAATGTTAATAAAGCCCCGGGTCCTGATGGAATACATCCAAGGGTACTAAGGGAACTGGATTCTGTAATAGCCAAACCATTATATTTAATTTTTCAAGATTCACTAAACACAGGGTCTCTACCAGATGACTGGAGAAAATCTGATGTGATACCTATATTTAAAAAGGGAGCAAGAGCAAATCCGGTGAATTATAGACCAGTGAGCCTCACTTCTGTAGTGGGGAAACTTTTAGAAGGGTTAATAAGGGATAATATTATGTCTATTTGAACAGGATTATAAGTAGGAGTCAACATGGATTTATGAGGGATAGGTCATGTCAAACAAATCTAATTAGTTTCTATGAGGAGGTTAGTAGGAACCTGGATCAAGGCAACTCAGTGGATGTAGTCTTTTTGGATTTTGCAAAGGCTTTTGATACAGTACCACATGGAAGACTATTGTGCAAACTAAGAGATACAGGAATTGCATTAAATATGTGCTCATGGATCGAGAGCTGGCTAAAAGACAGGAAGCAAAGGGTTGTTGTAAATGGAACATACTCCTATTGGACTAATGTGGTAAGTGGGGTTTCTCAGGGTTCAGTATTAGGTCCTCTCCTTTTTACACATATTTATTAATGACTTAGAGGTAGGATTGGAGTGTGGTGTCTCCATTTTCGGTGATGACACGAAGTTGTGCAAGGTAATTACATCAGATAGTGATGTGCTTTCTATCCAAAGAGATTTACTTAAAATTGAGGAATGGGCATCTAAATGGCAGATGAGATTTAATATGAATAAATGTAAAGTTATGCATCTGGAAAGGAAAAATAGCCATGCAATTTATAATCTTAATGGAGCAAATCTAGGTGTATCAGATATTGAAAGGGATTTGGGAGTGCTTGTGGACAACCACCTAGGTAACAGTGCTCAAAGCCAAGCAGCAGCTGCAAAGGCAAATAAAATATTAGCATGTATTAAGAAGGGTATAGAAGCCAGGGAAGCAAATATAATACTGCCACTATACAAATCTCTAGCACGCCCTCATTTGGAATATGAAGTAGAATTTTGGGCACCACTTCATAAAAAGGACATTTTAGAGCTGGAAAAGGTACAGAGGAGGTCAACAAAACTAATAAGGGGAATGGAGGGCTAAGTTATGAAGAAAGACTAACCAAATTAAACTTATTTTCTCTAGAGAAAAGGCATCTAAGAGGACATATGATTACCTTATATAAATACATCCAGGGTCAGTATAAAGATTTGTCAAGGGAGCTTTTTGTGCCAAGAGGTTTTCAACTGACAAGAGGACATCCCTTGAGGTTAGAAGTAAAAAGATTCCACCTTAAAGAAAGAAAAGGGTTCTCCACAGTAAGGGTGGTTAATCTGTGGAATTCTCTACCAGAGGTGGTGGTGACAGTGGATTCGATAGATAACTTTAAAAGGGGACTGGATTTATTTATAATTAAAAAGGGAATTCAGGGTTATCATGGATAATTGGAGGGGCAGTATTGATAGTTAATCCGCATATTGCAGATCAGAGGAGATCTTAAAAGGTTGAACTTGATGGACTAAAAGTTTTTTAAACCTTAAATACTATGTAACTATGTAACTATGTAACATTTTAGTTTTTCTTTTACAACAGACACTGCGTGAAGAGCTTCGGACGAAGACTTTCAACAGCGGACCAACAAAGATTCTGCTTGAAATCACACTTCAACCAAGGTACAGTATAAGAAGGAAAAAAAGAGAAAACTAAATAAACATGTTTGCTTTGCATCCATGTCAACAAAAAAACAAATAAAAAAAACAATAACACAGAATAATTATAACCTTTACCATAATATTAGTGACATATTTGTCATTTACCTATTATTTGTCTTTTACGGACAACAATGTTTAACATTAAACCCAAACTTCAATCTACACAAAAGAAAAGAAAAAAGAAAACAGCATAGTCCACAAAAGTGTCAAAACACAGACTAAATAACATTTTTCATTCTCAATTACCAGTCGTAATGTACAATATTAAGCATAAAACCTAAACACACACATACAATAGAATATTACAACAAATAGTACTAACACCCCAAGAAAAAAGAAAACATTTTCATTGCCCGAACATATAAGCCTTTAAATAAAATATCAAAATACTATTATGACAATCCCCTGTAGTAAAAATTACAAAGACTAATTTTTGCCCTCTACTATGCCTGAAAATTAAAAGTACAACCAAAAAAAATTGCCAAAACAACAAAAATATACATTTCAATTAACACTAGACACCTACTACATGTAGAAGAAGGTATAGTGTCAGTTCCTTGAGTGTGCTATTCATGTAAGGCAAAAATTCCAACCTACGACAGAAAGTAAGACCAAAAAAATAAAAAACACTTATTTAACAATACAAAGAAAGTACTGCTATAATGAACTACAAGCACATATAAACAAACTGTTGATAATAAAAAATGTAAAAAACAAACTTAACATCTCAAACTAAACTAATTATTCATTATTTTCTTTTACAGATTAACATGGCTACTAACGAGAGCAAACAAGAAAAGAAAAGACGTCAAACTAGAGAACGACAAGAGAGATGGGCCAACCAGCGGACACTAGAGAAGAAAGAAATTCAACGAGAAAAAGAACGCAAAAGACTTGCAAGCAAAAGACAATCAGCTGCAAAAATTAAAGATACGCTAAAAAAAGCTACAAAGCAAATAAAGCATTTAGAACCTGTTCCTGAAACATCAGAAAAAATCAAAGATATACCAAAAAAAGCCACCAAAAAGACAACGCATTTAGAACCTCTTCCTGAAACATTACATGACATTTTACCTAAACCAATAAAACATATACCAAAAAAAGCCACAAAAAAAACAAAGCATTTAGAACCTATTCCTGAAACATCACATGACATTTCACCTGATGACTTTGAAAATCAAACTGATATATGCTTTGCGAATTGTCCTTTACTCAAGTCTTTAGCAGTAGAGGTTCAGAATTGTGGGGACATGAATACTCAATGTCAGTTTTGTGAGGCTTATCATTTTAAACAGGAGAGACCCAGAGATGGCCAATTTATTAGTTGCTGTCAAAAAGGCAAGTTCAAACTTCCAGAAAGAAAACAATTCCCAATCTATTTACAAAACATTATGACTGAACCTACTTTTCAAAACTACAAAAATTTTAAGACAAACATAAGATCCTACAATAGGGAGAGAGAGAGAGAGAGAGAGAGAGAGAGGGCTGAGAAAGAGAGGGCCGAGGAGAGAGAGAGAGAGAAGAGAGAGAGTGGGCTGAGAAAGAGAGGGCCGAGGAGAGAGAGAGAGAAGAGAGAGAGAGGGCTGAGAAAGAGAGGGCCGAGGAGAGAGAGAGAAGAGAGAGAGAGGGCTGAGAAAGAGAGGGCCGAGGAGAGAGAGAGAAGAGAGAGAGAGAGAAGAGAGAGAGAGAAGAGAGAGAGAGGGCTGAGAGAGAGGGCCGTGGAGAGAGAGAGAGAGAAGAGAGAGAGAGGGCCGAGGAGAGAGAGGGCCGTGGAGAGAGAGAGATAGAGAGAAGAGAGAGAGAGGGCTGAGAAAGAGAGGGCCGAGGAGAGGGAGAGAGAGAGAGAGAGAGAGAAGAGAGAGAGAGAGGACTGAGAAAGAGAGGGCCGAGGAGAGAGAGAGAGAGAGAGAGAAGAGAGAGAGAGAGGGCTGAGAAAGAGAGGGCCGAGGAGAGAGAGAGAGAGAGAGGGCTGAGAAAGAAAGGGCCGAGGAGAGAGAGAGAGAAGAGAGAGAGAGGGCTGAGAGAGAGGGCCGAGGAGAGAGAGAGAGAAGAGAGAGAGAGAAGAGAGAGAGAGAGGGTTGAGAAAGAGAGGGCAGAGGAGAGAGAGAGAGAGGGCAGAGGAGAGAGAGAGAGAGAGAGAAGAGAGAGAGAGGGCTGAGAGAGAGGGCAGAGGAGAGAGAGAGGGCTGAGAAAGAGAGAGGGCAGAGGAGAGAGAGAGGGCAGAGGAGAGAGAGAGGGCTGAGAAAGAGAGGGCAGAGGAGAGAGAGAGAGGGCTGAGAAAGAGAGGGCAGAGGAGAGAAAGAGAGGGCAGAGGAGAGAGAGAGGGCTGAGAAAGAGAGGGCAGAGGAGAGAGAGAGGGCTGAGAAAGAGAGGGCAGAGGAGAGAGAGAGGGCAGAGGAGAGAGAGAGGCAGAGGAGAGAGAGAGGCAGAGGAGAGAGAGAGCGCAGAGGAGAGAGAGAGGGCCGAGGAGAGAGAGAGAGAAAGAGAGGGCCGAGGAGAGAGAGAGAGAGAGGGCCGAGGAGAGAGAGAGGGCCGAGGAGAGAGAGAGAGAGGGCAGAGGAGAGAGAGAGAGAGGGCCGAGGAGAGAGAGAGAGAGAGGGCCGAGAAGAGAGAGAGAGGGCCGAGGAGAGAGAGAGAGAGAGGGCCGAGGAGAGAGAGAGAGAGGGCCGAGGAGAGAGAGAGAGAGGGCCGAGGAGAGAGAGAGAGAGAGGGCCGAGGAGAGAGAGAGAGGGCCGAGGAGAGAGAGAGAGAGAGAGGGCCGAGGAGAGAGAGAGAGGGCCGAGGAGAGAGAGAGAGAGAGAGGGCCAAGGAGAGAGAGAGAGAGAGGGCCGAGGAGAGAGAGAGAGGGCCGAGGAGAGAGAGAGAGGGCCGAGTGAGAGAGAGAGAAGAGAGAGAGACAGGGCTGAGAAAGAGAGGGCCGAGGAGAGAGAGAGAAGAGAGAGAGAGGGAAGAAAGAGAGGGCCGAGGAGAGAGAGAGAGAGAGAAGAGAGAGAGAGTGCTGAGAAAGAGAGGGCCGAGGAGAGAGAGAGAGAGAGAAGAGAGAGAGGGCTGAGAAAGAGAGAGAGAGAGAGAGAGAGAGGGCTGAGAAGAGAGAGAGGTCTGAGAAAGAGAGGGCCGAGGAGAGAGAGAGAAGAGAGAGAGAGGGCTGAGAAAGAGAGGGCCGAGAGAGAGAGAGAGAGAGAGAGAGAAGAGAGAGAGAGGGCCGAGGAGAGAGAGAGAGAGGGCAGAGGAGAGAGAGAGGGCTGAGAAAGAGAGGGCAGAGGAGAGAGAGAGAGGGCAGAGGAGAGAGAGAGAAAGGGCAGAGGAAAGAGAGAGAGAGAAGAGAGAGAGAGGGCTGAGAGAGAGGGCCGAGGAGAGAGAGAGAGGGCAGAGGAGAGAGAGGGCTGAGAAAGAGAGGGCAGAGGAGAGAGAGAGAGGGTAGAGGAGAGAGAGAGAGAGAAAAGAGAGAGAGAGGGCCGAGGAGAGAGAGAAGAGAGAGAAGAGAGAGAGAAGAGAGAGAGAGGGCTGAGAGAGAGGGCCGAGGAGAGAGAGAGAGGGCAGAGGAGAGAGAGGGCTGAGAAAGAGAGGGCAGAGGTAAGAGAGAGAGAGGGCAGAGGAAAGAGAGAGAGAGGGCTGAGAGAGAGAGAGGGGGCAGAGGAGAGAGAGAGAGGGCAGAGGAGAGAGAGAGAGAGGGCAGAGGAGAGAGAGAGGGCAGGGGAGAGAGAGAGGGCAGGGGAGAGAGAGAGAGAGGGCTTAGAAAGAGAGGGCAGAGGAGAGAGAGAGGGCTGAGAGGGAGAGAGAGAGGGCTGAGAGAGAGAGAGAGGGCAGAGGAGAGAGAGAGGGCAGAGGAGAGAGAGAGAGGGCAGAGGAGAGAGAGGGCAGAGGAGAGAGAGAGAGAGAGAGGGCAGAGGAGAGAGAGAGAGAGGGCCGAGGAGAGAGAGAGAGAGAGGGCCGAGGAGAGATGAGAGAGAAGAAGAGAGAGGCCGAGGAGAGAGAGAGAGAGGGCCGAGGAGAGAGAGAGAGGGCCGAGGAGAGAGAGGGCCGAGGGGAGAGAGAGAGGGCCGAGGAAGAGAGAGAAGAAGAGAAGGGCCAAGGAGAGAGAGAGAGAGGGCCGAGGAAAGAGAGAGAGGGCCGAGGAGAGAGAGGGCCGAGGAGAGAGAGAGAGAGAGAGAGAGGGCCGAGGAGAGAGAGAGAGAGAGGGCCGAGAGAGAGAGGGGCCGAGTAGAGAGAGAGAGAGGGCCGAGGAAGAGAGAGAGAGGAGGGCCGAGAGGGAGAGAAGAGAGGGCCGAGGAGAGAGAGAGAAGGCCGAGGAGAGAGAGAGAGAAGAGAGAGAGAGAGGGTTGAGAAAGAGAGGGCCGAGGAGAGAGAGAGAGGGCTGAGAAGAGAGAGAGGGCAGAGGAGAGAGAGAGAAGAGAGAAGAGAGAGAGAGGGCTGAGAAAGAGAGGGCAGAGGAGAGAGAGAGAGGGCTGAGAAAGAGAGGGCAGAGGAGAGAGAGAGGGCTGAGAGAGAGGGCAGAGGAGAGAGCGAGGGCTGAGAGAGAGGGCAGAGGAGAGAGAGAGAAGAGAGAGAGAGGGCAGAGAGAGAGAGGGAGGGCAGAGGAGAGAGAGAGAGAGAGGGCAGAGGAGAGAGAGAGAGAGGGCAGAGGAGAGAGAGAGAGGGCAGAGGAGAGAGAGAGAGGGCAGAGGAGAGAGAGAGAGAGGGCAGAGTAGAGAGAGAGAGGTCGAGGAGAGAGAGAGAGGGCCGAGGAGAGAGAGAGAGGGCCGAGGAGAGAGAGAGAGGGCAGAGGAGAGAGAGAGAAGAGAGAGAGAGGGCCGAGGAGAGAGAGAGAGAGAGGGCCGAGGAGAGAGAGGGCCGAGGAGAGAGAGAGAGGGCAGAGGAGAGAGAGAGAGAGGGCCGAGGAGAGAGAGAGAGAGAGGGCCGAGGAGAGAGAGAGAGAAGAGAGAGAGAGGGCCGAGGAGAGAGAGAGAGAGGGCCGAGGAGAGAGAGAGAGGGCCGATGAGAGAGAGGGCCGAGGAGAGAGAGAGAGAGGGCCGAGGAGAGAGAGAGAAGAGAGAGAGAGGGCCAAGGAGAGAGAGAGAGAGGGCCGAGGAGAGAGAGAGAGGGCCGAGGAGAGAGAGGGCCGAGGAGAGAGAGAGAGAGAGAGGGCCGAGGAGAGAGAGAGAGAGAGGGCCGAGGAGAGAGAGAGGGCCGAGGAGAGAGAGAGAGAGAGGGCCGAGGAGAGAGAGAGAGAGGGCCGAGGGAGAGAGAGAGAGGGCCGAGGAGAGAGAGAGAGAGGGCCGAGGAGAGAGAGAGAGGGCCGAGGAGAGAGAGAGAGGGCCGAGGAGAGAGAGAGAGAGAGAGAGGGCCGAGGAGAGAGAGAGAGAGGGCCGAGGAGAGAGAGAGAGAGGGCCGAGAGAGAGAGAGAGAGAGAGAGAGGGCCGAGGAGAGAGAGAGAGAGAGAGAGAGAGAGAGGGCCGAGGAGAGAGAGAGAGAGAGAGAGTGCCGAGGAGAGAGAGAGAAAGAGAGAGAGAGAGAGAGAGAGGGCCGAGGAGAGAGAGAGAGAGAGAGAGAGAGGGCCAAAGAGAGAGAGAGAGAGAGAGGGCCGAGGAGAGAGAGAGAGACAGAGAGGGCCGAGGAGAGAGAGAGAGAGGGCTGAGGAGAGAGAGAGAGAGAGGGCCGAGGAGATAGAGAGGGCCGAGGAGAGAGAGAGAGAGAGAGGGCTGAGGAGAGAGAGAGAGAGAGAGAGAGGGGGCCGAGGAGAGAGAGAGAGAGAGAGGGCCGAGGAGAGAGAGAGAGAGGGCCGAGGAGAGAGAGAGAGGGCCGAGAAAGAGAGGGCCGAGAAACAGAGGGCCGAGAAAGATAGGGCCGAGAAAGAGAGAGGGCAGAGGAGAGAGAGAGGGCTGAGAGAGAGGGCAGAGGAGAAAGAGAGGGCAGAGGAGAGAGAGAGGGCTGAGAAAGAGAGGGCAGAGGAGAGAGAGAGGGCAGAGGAGAGAGAGAGGGCTGAGAAAGAGAGGGCAGAGGAGAGAGAGAGAAGAGAGAGAGAGGGCCGAGGAGAGAGAGAGAGAAGAGAGATAGAGGGTTGAGAGAGAGGGCCGAGGAGAGAGAGAGAAGAGAGAGAGACAGAGGGCCAAGGAGAGAGAGAGAAGAGAGAGAGACAGAGGGCCGAGGAGAGAGAGAGAAGAGAGACAGAGGGCCGAGGAGAGAGAGAGAGACAGAGAGGGCTGAGGAGAGAGAGAGAGAGAGGGCCGAGGAGAGAGAGAGAGAGAGGGCCGAGGAGAGAGAGAGAGAGAGAGGGCCGAGGAGAGAGAGAGAGAGAGAGAGAGAGAGGGCCGAGAAAGAGAGGGCCGAGAAAGAGAGGGCCGAGAAAGAGAGGGCCGAGAAAGAGAGGGCAGAGGAGAGAGAGAGGGCTGAGAGAGAGGGCAGAGGAGAGAGAGAGGGCAGAGGAGAGAGAGAGGGCTGAGAAAGAGAGGGCAGAGGAGAGAGAGAGAAGAGAGAGAAAGAGGGCCGAGGAGAGAGAGAGAGAAGAGAGATAGAGGGTTGAGAGAGAGGGCCGAGGAGAGAGAGAGAAGAGAGAGAGACAGAGGGCCGAGGAGAGAGAGAGAATAGAGAGAGAAAGAGGGCCGAGTAGAGAGAGAGAGGGGTGAGGAGAGAGAGAGGGGGATGAGGAGAGAGAGAGAGGGGGGTGAGGAGAGAGAGAGAGGGGGGGTGAGGAGAGAGAGGGGTGAGGAGAGAGAGAGAGGGGTGAGGAGAGAGAGAGAGAGGGGTGAGGAGAGAGAGAGAGAGAGAGGGGTGAGGAGAGAGAGAGAGAGGGGGGTGAGGAGAGAGAGAGAGAGAGGGGTGAGGAGAGAGAGAGAGAGGGGTGAGGAGAGAGAGAGAGGGGTGAGGAGAGAGAGAGAGAGAGAGAGAGAGAGGTGAGGAGAGAGAGAGAGAGAGGTGAGGAGAGAGAGAGAGAGAGAGGTGAGGAGAGAGAATGAGGGGTGAGGAGAGAGAAGGAGGGGTGAGGAGAGAGAAGGAGGGGTGAGGAGAGAGAAGGAGGGGTGAGGAGAGAGAAGGAGGGGTGAGGAGACAGAAGGAGGGGTGAGGAGAGAGAAGGAGGGGTGAGGAGAGAGAAGGAGGGGTGAGGAGAGAGAAGGAGGGGTGAGGAGAGAGAGGGGATAGGAGAGAAAGAAAGTGAGAGAGGGACGGAGAAACAGGGCTGAGAGAGAGGGATGGGGAGAGAGAAAGAGAGGGATGGGGAGAGAGAAAGCGAGGGATGGGGAGAGAAACAAAGTGAGAGAGAAGAGAGAGTGAGGAAATGAGAGACAGGGCTTAAAAAGAGAGGGTGAGGAGAGAGAGAAGAGAGAGAGGGAATGAGATACATGGCTGTGAAAGAGAGGGGCGAGGAGAGAGATCAATTGAGGGAGAAGAGAGAGAGAGGGAATGAGAGACATGGCTGAGAAAGTGAGGAGAGAGGAAGAGGCATGGGGAGAGAGTTGCAGTTCAAGAAAAATAACACTTGTTTGTCAGTAATGTACCAAACTAACAATATTAGCAGCTTAAGTTATATAAGTTTTTTGGGGGGGCAAATAAATAGCTAATCGCTGTGTGTGTATCTGAGTAGCTATGCTGTAAAAATCGCTCTGTGTTACGGGACCATGTCTGTGATGTTCTAACACAGTCCTTAAAGGTCAGCGGAGAGTGATGTACGCACAGAATACGCAAAAAATGTCACATGGACACGTTGCGCATGCACCCGCAGGGGCTCCTCCAATAACTGCCTAGGGGCTCCAAAAATGTAGATCCGGGCCTGCATCCAGTGCTGCAGATCACTCTGTCTCTGCTGTAGCTCCTTGGTAGTCCCAACAGCTCCAATACAGGCAACTGTCTCTATTCCACACACATAGCTGTCTGTGACTCCTTCAGTCACACAGACTCTCAGGTGGCAGACTCCATTGCTGCCTTAAACTCACTATGCTGTCCAGCCAGGCCTGATTGGGGAGACCTCTTCCTTTCCCTGTGTGTGTCTTTTGAAAGGTGCACCACACCTGCAGCATCAATTAGCACAGCTCCAGGGAATTAACTTGGAGAGCATTCTGTATCACTTCTGCCTTTTGTAGAGGAGACAATTTGGTGGAGATTGGTATCTCTGTAATGGATTCTTCCACACCGGAAACGGGAGGCAAAACTTACTTCGGCCTCTCTCTCTCTCCATGCCTTTAACACATTTATGTGATATATCTGTTAATGCTTCCGGCGGTCTGGTTGTTTTATCTTATAATTAACGTCTCTGATGGCCTCTATGACCTCATAAGGGCCCTGCCATTGGGCCAGTACCTTTCTCTGGGCAGTAGGGACTAACACCATCACCTGGCTGAAACTTCCGAACTTGAGCGCTGCCGTCATAATATGTCTTCTGTTGAGCCTGGACCCGTTCCATGTGTTCCCTAACTAAAGGTCTGACTTGGGCCATTCTTTCTTTTAGGCTATATTCAATGATATTTTGACCGGGCACTCTTTTCTCTTCCCATTCTTCTCTGACCGTGTCTAGGAGTCCCCTAGGATGGCATCTATACAGGAGCTGGAAGGGTGAAAATCCGGTGGAGGCCTGAGGTACTTCTCGTATGGTGAACAGAAGGCATGGTAACAGCAAGTCCCAATTTTTTCCATCGTGGTCAACGACTTTCCATATCATGCTTTTTAGGGTGAGGTTGAATCTTTCAACCAGCCCGTTTGTTTGGGGATGAAAGACACAGGTCCGCAAAGTTCGGATTTGCAGCAGTTTGCACATTTCGAACATGAGCTTAGAGACTAAGGGAGTGCCTTGGTCAGTATTTCTCGAGGAATTCCTACTCTAGAGAGCAGGAGGAGGAGCTTTTTGGCCATGCTCTTTGAGCTCGCAGTACTCAATGGGAAGATGATGGGTAGCGGTACCAGAGGAGCCATCAAGCAGGGTTTAGGGCTTGTTGGCATTTGGGACACGACAAGCAATATCTTCTTACTTCCTCTAATATACTGGGCCACTACAATCTTTTCGGGACCCCTAGCTGACCCCCCCAGGAGTTGGCTGTGGGCCAAGTCCATGACTTTCCTTCGATAATTCTGGGGTATAAGCAACTGTTCCATGACCTCCTTGGCAGTCTTTATAACTCGGTATAGGAGGTCATTTCTGATTAGGAAATATGGACTTGGAGGGTGTTCTCTTCCTGGTATCTGGATTCCATTTACCTCTGCAACCTCTTCTCGTATTCTCATCAGCAGGGGGTCATTTGCTTGGTTCCGGCCAAAATCTTCTGTATTCCCTATTAAGGGAATTTCCTCCACAACTGGGTTTTCACCTCCGGGGAGGCTTATGTCGTCAGCAGTAGTTTCTATTTCTGTCTCTTCACCGGGACTGTCCTGAGAGGCTGCTAGAACTTCCCCTCGGATCTGCTTGTCTTTATACTCAGCTCCCAAGGATCTCCTTCTTTAGCACTGTGTAGTCTGATGCCTGGACAGCCGTAAGCTTATAATAACCCTGCTGGAAGGTATCAATGAGGAAAGGAGCGAGAATTTCGCCCCACTGGGCTATAGGCCAAGCCTAACGCATTGCAATTCTCTCGAAAGTCAATAAATATGTTTCTATGTCATTCTCCGGACTCAACTTGAGTAACCGGTGGCTGGATCTAATCCTGCATCAGATTTCGGACTCATGGAAAGTTTTTCCAGAGCGGCCTGGATCTGGTTCACTTAAATGGCCAACAGCCTGTTTGTCTCCTGCTGTTGCCGGTTAGTCTCTTGTTGAGGCACAGCTTCCATCATTAAGGACTTCATCAGCTATTCCATGTCGGAAGGCGGGCAGTCCTCGTAACCAGGACAATAAGCAAATAGTGCACTTCTGACACCAGTGTGACAAGGATGGCCATGTAGGATTGTGATATTTTGCAAGAAACAATAGCACGTAACATATAGGGAAGCAGACCCATTTATTAAAGAGCAACAAATAAACGGAAGCCGTAACTCAAAAACCATAGCTAAAAAACAAAAATAAAAATCTACAAATATGTACTGACTTACATATGGGAACACCCTGACTAGCCCTGTGCAGCTTATATGCTACAAGTGGAAAACAATAAACAGTGCTGTCTTCTGGTAGGAACTCACACTCCATTTCAACTCTGTATGGAGTTGTTTACTTGATATAGCGCCACCTAGTGGCAAGGACACCAGCCCGCCCTACTCTCCAAGTGTCCTCCCCCAGGGACCCTTATACAGAGTACTCTGGTACTCTTAATGAGAGAATATCACTCTTATAAACACAGTCTTTTCCCTGGGGTCCTGGGGTTAATGGTCCTCTGACCTAAGGTAAACATAGGGTTCGTCTTTCTGTAAGCTTCAGTTTGCTGTATAGTTCTCTCAGGTATGGTATCACAACAGTATCCCACAGGTACTTGAAACAATTAGTTCCTCTCAGTCCCCAGCAGAGTAGGTATGGCATAAAAATAGCAAGTTACTAAGACTGCGGTCCTCTTTGATTATCAAACTTACTGGGTACTCCAGACTCTCTCTCTCAGGTTTCCGGTATCCTACAGGACTTGGTATTAGCAGCTCTAGTAGACAGAATCAGCACTAATGCACAGCTTCTGACAAGCAGCTCATCCTCCCTCTAGCTGGGGCTTCCTGGACTTTAAATAGTGTAGCTCCTGGACCAGGTGCAATTAATTGTCTTAACTCCCAGAGTGCCGGAAACAACAAACTGTTCAGCCTGTTGCTGACATATTACCATCTATAAGATATCCACGGCTCTTTCTTACATTCCCATAATACTTTGCAGCCAAATATGGAGGAGCTCTATGCAATCAGCAAAAACAAGACCTGAAGCTGATTGCGACTCAGACCATGACTTTCTTATTGCATAGTTCTAAATTAAACTAAAGAAAATAAATAAAATCATCAGACCAAGTAGATACAAAATAAATAATATACTCTGTGAATATGCAGTGGAAGTAAATAACAGATTTAAGGGTCTATACATGTAAGATAGAATGCCTGAAGAACTTTGGACCGAAGTTTGCAACATTATGCAGGAAACCGCAACAACGAATATCCCTAAAAGAAAGAAAAGTAAGAAAGCAAACTGGCTATCTGATGAGGTCTTGAAAGTAGCCCAGGAAAGAAGCAAAGTGAAAGGTAGTGGAGATACAGTACCTTCATAAAATAATTGGTTAACTCAGGAAGAAATCCAAAAGAGGTTGAAAAAAATATTAATAAAGTCCCAGGTCATGGTGGAATACATCCAAGGGAACTGAGAGAACTGGGTTCTGTAATAGCCAAACCATTATATTTAATTTTTCAAGATTCACTCAAAACATGGTCTCTACCAGATGACTGGAGAAAAGCAGAGGGGATACCTATATTTAAGAAGGGAACAAATCCAGGAAATAATAGACCTGTAAGCCTCACTTCTGTAGAGAGAAAGCTTTTAGAACGGTTAATAAGGGATAGTATACAAGAATATGTCGGCACATATTTATTAGGGAGAAGTCATGTCAAACAAATCTAATTAATTTCTATTACGAGTTTAGTAAGAACTTGGATCAAGGCAACTCAGTGGATGTAGTCATTTTGGATTCTGCAAAGGCTTTTGATACAGTGCCACATGGAAGACTATTGTGCAAACTAAGGGATACAGGAATTGCAATAAATATTTGCTCATAGATTGAGAGCTGCTGAAAGACAGGAAGCAAAGGGTTGTTCTAAATGGAAAATACTCAGATTGGTCTATTATGTTAAGTGGCTTAGTATTAGGTAGTATTGAGGAATCCTTGAAAAGCCAACCAAGGTTGTACAGAAACACCTTTTATGCAGCCTTTATTTTATTTATTATTGCCACATACTAATTTTAAAAAATTAAATCTTTATTTGTACATTTAAAATATGGTTAAAAATGCAACGATTAAAAAATTCATGTTAAACACAAGGTTTTTAATCCTTTGGGTTTTTGTGACGTTTAGCAAATTATTAAAGCTTTGTTTAGGTTTTAATTTTGTTGTTATTATATTCTTTCCTTTGATCACAGCTTTTTTATTTAGTGACTTTATTATGCTCCAGTCAATAAAAGATTTTGTTTTTCAATTCAACTGTATTTGTGTTTTATTTCTGTTTTTTTTCCTTGATCAAATCCTTATCAGGTACCCTGATTTTTAATTTACATAAGATAGGATTTTTCTTTTATAATCCTTTTATCTGTTTATAGTTTTGTTTATTCATACAGCACTTCACTTGAGTATATGCTTTAGGTGCCTTTATATTTATTTTGTGTAATCTTTTACCCTCTTTATTTATGTTAATTTTGTGATTCTATTACTTAAAGTGCAATTTAATTCAAATTGTGCTATTCAAAACTGTTATCTTAAAGTGCTTGTGCTATTGTGCCTTAGTGCTAATTTATTCTTATATTGTTGAATTCGACTTTTACCTTGTGACTGTTAGTTTGCCACAGTCACTACTTTGCCACAGTCACAGCCCCTGATGAGTGAGAGACTGATAAAAGCCTCACGAAACACGCGTTAACAGATTGTGACGTCATCAGTAAGCTCGATCACAGCGTAGACCACGCCAACATAGCGTGGAGCAGTATAGATATAGCTCTATAGCTCCAGGCCCACTACTAACTTAAAAGAAAGATAGGAAGCCAATACTTTCACCACAAATATACAACATAGAAACAACAGAGTAATATACAAGAATAAGAAAATAGAAAAGCAAGAAAAAGAAAAAAGGAGTAAAAGCATAATTAAAGCAAAAAACTGAGGAAAAAGCAGGACCCAACCTCCTTTTAAAAAAAACAAATAGACAGAAGAATTAATGAAACATACAGTTTAAGATACAGCATAAAATCAGGAGTGTATACATTTTAAAAAATAGCACAGCACCAGCACTTTAAATTAATAAGGTAAAGTAGTGACTGTGGCAAACTAACAGTCACGAGGTAAAAGGTTAATTTAATAATATAAGAATAAATTAGCACTAAGTCATAATAGTACAAGCACTTCAAGATAACAGTTTTGAATAGCACAATTTGAATCAAAATGCACTTTAAGTAATAGAATCATGAAATTAACATAAATAAAGAGGGTAAAAGATTAACACAAAAGAAACATAAAGGCGCCTAAAGCATATACTCAAGTGAAGTGCTGTATGAATAAACAAAACTATAAACAGATAAAAGGATTATAAAAGAAAAATTCGATCTTATGTAAATTTAAAATCAGGGTACCTGATAAGGATTTGATCAAGGAAAAATAACAAATCAAAATAAAACACAAATACAGTTGAATTGAGAAACAACATTTTTTTATTGACTGGAGCATAATAAAGTAGCTAAATAATAAATAAAAAAATAAATAAATTAAAAAAAGCTGCGATCAAAGCAAAGAATATAATAACAACAAAAATAAAACCTAAACAAACCTTTAATAATTTGCTGGACGTCAAAAAAAAACCAAAGGATTAAAAACCTTGGGTTTAACATTAATTTTCGTTGCATTTTTAACAATATTTTAAATGTACGAATAAAGATTTAATTTTTTAAAATGAGTATGTGGCAATAATAATTAAAATAAAGGCTGCATAAAAGGTGTTTCTGTACAACCTTAGTTAGTTGTTCAAGGATTCCTAAATACGATCCATAGGACATTTTTTTTGGTACGCATCTAAGTAATAACACCTAGGCCCAATAAACAAACTAAGATAATTTTTTGAACATTATTTAGTATTAGGTCCCCTACTTTTCAACATATTTATTAATGACTTAGAAGTTGGACTGGAAAGTATTGTCTCCATTTTTGCGGATGAAAGTTGTGCAAGGTACTTAAATCAAAAAATTATGTAATTTCCCTCCAAAGGGATTTGCATAAATTAGAGAAATGGGAAACTAAATGGCAGATCAGTTTTAATACAAATATATATAAAGTTGTGCATCTGGGAAGGAAAAACAGCCATGCAATTTGTATTCTTAATGGAGCAAACCTAGGGGTATCATATATTGAAAGGGATTTTGGAATAATTGTTGACAACTACCTAGGTAACAGTGCTCAATGCCAAGCGGCATCTGCAAAGGCAAGTGAAATATTAGCATGTATTAAGAAGGGTATAGAAGCAAGAGAAGCAAATATAATTCTGCCACTATAGAAATCCCTAGTATGCCCTCATTTGGAATATGGAGGATAATTTTGGGCACCACTTCATAAAAAGGACATTTTAGAACTGGAAATAGTACAGAGAAGGGCAACAAAACTAATATGTGGAAAAGATTAACCAAATTAAACGTATTTTCTCTAGAAAGAATGAATCTACGAGGTGATCACCTTATATAAATATATACAGGGCTTTATCAAGTAAACATTTTTGTGCCAAGAGGTTTTCTACTAACAAGAGGGCATCCTTTGAGGTTAGAAGTAAAAAGATTCCACCTTAAAGAAAGAAAAGGGTTCTTGACAGTAAGGGTGGCTTAACTGTGGAATAAAGTACCGTATATACTCGAGTATAAGCCGACCCGAGTATAAGCCGAGGCACCTATTTTACCACAAAATACTGGGTAAAACAAGTGACTCGAGTATAAGCCGAGGGTGGGAAATGCGCTGCCCCCTGTGTCCCTCTTGTGCCCTCTGTGTCCCCCTCGTGTCCCTCTCTCTCTCCCATGTCTCTTCTCCCCTCTCCCTTCCCTGTGTCTCTACTCCCCTCTCCCTTCCCTGTGTCTCTTCCCCCCTCCCTTATCACCCTCCTCAACCCCACTCCTAATCCTCCCTCCTCATCCTCAACCTCCCTCCTCATCCTCAACCTCCCTTCTCATCCTCGACCTCCCTCCTCACCCTCCCTCCTCATCCTCAACTTCCCTCCTTATCCTCAACCCCCTCCTCAACCCCCCTCCTCATCCTCAACCTCCCTCCTCATCCTCAACCTCCCTCCTCATCCTCAACCTCCCTCTTCATCCTCAACCTCCCTCTTCAACCTCCCTCCTCATCCCCAACCTCCCTCCTCATCCTCAACCTCCCTCCTCATCCTTAACCTCTCTCCTCATCCTCAACCTCCCTCCTCATCCTCATCCTCCCTCCTCATCCTTCCTCCTCAACCCCCCATCCTCAACCCCCCATCCTCATCCTTCCTCCTCAACTCCCCCATCCTCATCCTCCCTCCTCAACCCCCCTCAACCTCCCTTCTCAACCCCTCTCAACCTCCCTCCTCAACCTCAACCCCCCTCCTCAACCCCCCCTCAACCCCCATCCTCAACCCTCCCCCTTCAACCCCCCCATATAATCGTGTTCTCTTTCACACAATGAAGAGCACTTATAGTGAGGCTTTAAATGTCTCACACCTTAAAGAGACATAAAAATGTTTTATGTTTGTTACACCTAAACTTGTAAGCATGATTTATTTTTTCATATGATGCTCTCAGACCCCTCATCCTCAACCTCCCTCCTCATCCTCAACCTCCCTCCTCATCCTCAACCTCCCTCTTCATCCTCAACCTCCCTCTTCAACCTCCCTCCTCATCCCCAACCTCCCTCCTCATCCTCAACCTCCCTCCTCATCCTTAAACTCTCTCCTCATCCTCAACCTCCCTCCTCATCCTCATCCTCCCTCCTCATCCTTCCTCCTCAACCCCCTCCTCAACCCCCCATCCTCATCCTCCCTCCTCAACTCCCCCCATCCTCATCCTCCCTCCTCAATCCCCCTCAACCTCCCTTCTCAACCCCCCTCCTCAACCCCCCCTCAACCCCCATCATCAACCCTCCCCCTTCAACCCCCCCATAGAATCTTGTTCTCTTTCACACAATGAAGAGCACTTATAGTGAGGCTTTAAATGTCTCACACCTTAAAGAGACATAAACATATGTTTTATGTTTGTTACACCTAAACTTGTAAGCATGATTTATTTTTTCATGATGCTCTCAGACCCCTCATCCTCAACCTCTCTCCTCTACCCCCCCCTCCTCAACCTCAACCCCCTCCTCAACCTCAACCTCCCTCCTCATCCCCCCCTCCTCAACCTCCCTCCTAAACCCCCATCCTCAACCCCCCCATCCTCATTGTCAACCCCCCATCCTCAACCTCCCTCCTCAGCCTCAACCCCCCTCCTCAACCTCAACCCCCTCAACCCCCATCCTCAGCCCCCCTCAACCTTAACCCCGCTCCTCAACCTCCACCCCCCTCAAACCCCCTCCTCAACCTCAACCCCTCTCAACCTCCCCCCGCAACCCCAACCCCCTCTCCTCAATCACCTCCTCAACCTCCCTCCTCAACCCCCCCCCCCCCTCAACCCCAACTACCCTCCTCAACCCCAACCCCCCTCCTCAACCTAAACCCCCCTAAATACCTCCCCTCACTTTCCTGCTTCTGCCGGCACCCGGTATATGCTAATGATGCAGCGCGCATGTGATGTCACATGTACCCCGGGTCAAGAAGGAGCAGAGGCCGGAGCAGAGGGGGGTTTAGGTTGAGGTTGAGGAGGGGGGATGAGGAGGGAGAATGAGGAGGGGGTTTATAATGAGGAGGGGGGTTGAGGATGAGGAGGGGGGAGAGAAAGAGACACGGGGAGTTAGAGAGACACAGGGGGGGTAGAGAGACACGGGGGTTAGAGAGACACGGGGGGGGGGGGGGGGGGGGGGAGTGACTCGAGTATAAGCCGAGAGGGCCCTTTTTAGCCTTAAAAAAAGGGCTGAAAAACTTGGCTTATACTCGGGTATATACGGTAGGTGGTGACAGTGGATTTGATAAATAACTTTAAAAAGGGATTGGATATATTTTAAATAAAAAGGGCATTTAGGGTTATACTAGTTAAGTATAGAGGGAGTATTGATCCAGGGAAGAATCCAATCACCAGTATCTGTGTCAGGAAGGAATTTATTTTTTCTCTCTTTTGAGACCAAAGTTTGAGGCAAAGTTTCACTCATTTTTTTTTTCTGTTTGCCTTCCTCTGGATCAATTCACATTCTGTATATTGCAGAAAAGAGGACATATATAAAAAGGTTGAGCTTGATGGGTTAAAAGTGTTTTTTTCAACCTCAATTACTATGTAATGCTTAGGATCCTACAAGCTTGACTTCAACAGTATATATACTGGAAACTTCCAGATGTGCAAGCCGTGTCCCGCAGAGGAAGAGGCACAAGAGATCCAATTGCCAGTGTCTGATGGATAATAGAGAAAGCAAAAGAGTACTAGAAAAACATTCACTTCTGCTTCATAGACTATTCTAAAGCATTTGACTGTGTGGATCACGATAAAATGTGGCAAGTTCTTAAAGAAATGGAAGTACCCGATCATCTCATTTGTCTCCTGAACAATCTGTATATGGACCAAGAGGCCACGTTTAGAAATGAACATGGGACAACAGAATATCTCAAGATTGGAACAGGTGTCCAATAAGCTTGTATATTGTCACCTCTTTATTCAACTTATTTATTCAAGTCGGATGCGACTTAACAACAACAACAGCTTGTGTATTTAGGACATCGGGATATAGTTACATAGTATTTCAGGTTGAATAAAGATTGTTAGTCCACCAAGTTCAACCTTTTTAGATCTCTTCTGATCCTTTTAATATGTGGACTATTTGTTAATAATTGTTAATTGATCCAGAGGAGGTCAAACAGAAAAAAAACATTGAAACTTTGCCAATTGTCTCATATGTTTTATATGTTTAACTTTCAATTATACGATTGATTTTGTTAATGATATAAAATAAAAAACAACAGAAAAAATAAGTAATGAAAGCAACAAAAAAAACAACTGTAATGGCAAAAAGCAAAGTCTTTTCTAAAAAAAAAATCAACATATCTTTTCCATAAGTTTATAGAAAAAACCTAAACGTTGGATACCAAAAATGTTGCCTATGTGTCTGGATCCCAGAATGTCTTTGAACTTCTGGCCCTCAAAGGGTTAAACTGTTGTTGTGCTACTTAGGGGAATATAAAGTTAAAATAACTCTGCTACGCAGTTCCATAATTATTTATTTATATTTTAAGATCAACTCACATAATTACTACTTTTACTTAAACTTGTTATAGACAAGAACATTGTTGATGCATTTTCTTTAGTTGAAAACATTTTCTTAGCCAGTTCCTCAATTAATATGTGCTTTTGTAAATGTGTACAGCTACAAAAAAATATAGCACTCAGCTAGCCTTTTTAAAAGAATTCCCTCCAGCTGTTTTGCGTTCAATAGTTATGGTTTGCATTTTGACTGATAGTTATCTGTTTTAATTCTCATATTTCTGCTGGTATGCTTGGAGGCAGACGCTGTTAAAAGAATTTATTTTGCAGAAATGTTAGGACGCTGCCCCTCGGCAAAGCAGGTGTGTTATATGGAAAGAAAATGTATAAAAGCCTAGAACATTTGAACTTTTTGCCTTCATTCAGACATCTTGAATGATCAGAGCCTCAAGACTGCTCAGACATTACATTTCTGTGTTAGTCTCTATCTGCCTATTGCCACCATGTCAGTCTCAGGTTCAAGCTCAGTTAGCTGGGTAGCTTCATCATCTCAGAAATCTGGGTATTCACTTGCACAGGGAGGTGGTTCTGCTGCAGGACTTTCTGGTGGTTTTGGCCGTTTGAGTCTTGGTGGTGGAGGAGCCGGTTTTGGTGGAGGAGCCGGTTTTGGTGGAGGAGCCGGTTTTGGTGGAGGGTCAGGTTTTGGTGGAGGATCAGGTTTTGGTGGAGGATCAGCTAGCCTTGGATATGGGAGTGGTTTAGGTGCTGGGTTTGGAGGATTTGGATCAGGCGGAGGTTTAGGTGCAGGAGGATTAGGAGGAAGTGCTGCATTTTCTTTGGGACGCTCTCTAACTGCAGGCGGCCTAAGCTCAACTCTAAACGTCGGCTCAGCCCCTGTTATCCCACGGTTGCTGTCTAGAGCCTCTGAAAAGCAGACTTTAGCAGGACTAAATGAGCGTTTCTTCTCCTATATGGAGAAAGTGAAGCAGCTACAATTAGAAAACCAAACCCTACAGACACAGCTGAACCTTTTGACAGGAGGCACTAGTTTTACTTCTTCTGACTCTTCTGCCCCAGTAAACTTTGAGATTCAGCTTACTGATCTGAGAAGCACAGTTGAGACTCTCACTCTGGAAAATGTCCGACATGAAATTGAATTGGACAACATCAGGGGAGCAGCAGAAGAGATCAAGACCAAGTAAGTGTGTTGCACGTTCTTGATGTAATATTGAAGCTTTTCTTTTTGTTTACCAGGAATTTTTACTTAAAAGCATTCAAAGATTTAATTTTCAGTTGTTAAATAAAATATGCTTTATTATAATGAAGCTGTATCAGAATCTGCATAGTCTTAACTGTACACTCTCACCCTGACAAGAACTTTGTTTCTTGTTAAAGTGAATTAAACACAGTTTAGCTGTTTTTATCTACAATTAATAATCCCTGAGATATTCAGGATCTAGTCTATTTCGGGGCTGTATCCTGTCAGAACACTGTGGTGTGCGGCTGTGCCTCAGCACCATCTGGTGATGAAAAAAATTACTGCAGGCAAAGAACTATTCCATACTCCGACGTGGCACAACTTGAACAGCGCTGAGTCAACAGCGAGGCCATCGCTATGTTTGGCGCGGGCACTCGGCCCTCCTGGGCCTCAGGCTCGCCTCTCATAGTTCAAGGCCTTTTCGATCTGCGCGCCTTATCGGAGGATGGAATAGTTATTTGCCTGCAGTATATTTTTAACACCACCAGGTGGTGCTGTGGCACAGCCGCACTGCCCAGTGTTCTGACTGGATACGGCCCCGAAATAGACTAGGACCGATATTCAGCAATATTTATACTGTTTTATGCTATTGTGTGGCTCAATAAATTGTGTCTCGTATTTACTCACATTGATGAGTGCCTGACAGGTTATGGTTGCTTGTTTATTTGTTACTGATTAGTACATACAAGTAGCTAATTAGTATTCTCAAGCTGCAAAATTGGGAAATAGTACTTCACAATCTAAAAGGAATATCTCAGTATTGCTTTACTTTAGAAAAGATGGCTAATACAAGTTATATCCATAATTTTAGACTATTTTTAAGAACTTAAAAAAACAACTTCATTTTTGGAGTGACATTGCTGAAACTTGGAGTTACTTTTTTATAGCGGAAACATGTTATCTATGACCAGATAAGTCCATTTGTAACCTGAATAACATGCTTTACGGTCACTATATATTATTGGGCATATTATGTTTTGCAGACGATAAAAAAGCTACATTAAAATATACTTGAAACTATATAGTATGTTCATAAATATATCTGCATTTTTTTTATAGATACGAACTAGAACTTGGAGTGAAATATCAACTGGAAACAGATATTGCTGCAATGAAAAGGGTAATTTATTTTTCAAAACCTTTTTATGTAATTAATCCTGTTAATTCTACCAATAGGTGTAGTTTGTGAGGTATTAGAGTACACATCACTTAAAGGGGAAGTTTCAACTATGGAAATCTTGTTCTTATATAAAAGATTTCTCAAAGAGAGCTTCAAATTTATAGGTAAAAGTTTTAGCACTTACATTTTATTGCCTCTGTATATTAAGTATTATGAGCTGCTGAGTAACACAGAAGATGAATGTAATGGTCACAGCTTAGAATGTATCTGCCATCTGATTGGTTTTTAAACTGTCTCTTGAAATTTTTGTTCAGTTATGTTACAGAGCTCAGTGTCCGTATCAAAAATCTATTTTAAGGTGGCAGCTTGTACTCTCCACAAACATGGAAAAGTAACGGTCTTATTTTGCGAGCTCCTGGAGATATATCTTCTAACCCTGACCCCTCACTCATTCCCTCCTCTCATTTGCCATGCTCAGCCCCCAGGGCTGCTAACTCTGTTCCGATTCTATGTGATTGTATTCTGCCCCTCTATGTCTAAAATGTATCACCCACCACTCTGTAAAGCTAACCCTTGACTTTCCCATGTGCAGGCGATATTATCTGACCACTAGGGGCAGATAACATAATACATAATAGAGCCAGTCACCTCAAATGACTCTCTATGAGGCACCTTCCAGTAAATGAAAAAACCTTTTCAAGTTTTCACACCTTCCCACTTAAGCAATTTTTCACCTGCTTCCTGACCCTGCTATTTTCCCCATGTTTCTGCCTCTTCCATCCCTCTTAGATTGTTAGTAGCGAGTTTCCTATCTTGTATGGTGCTTTGAGAAAAAGCACTTTCTACAAAGATTCTAAGCTCAAAACAGGGCCCTCCATTTTCTTCAGTTGTTAATATTGTATTTTTCCCTGATCTCTTCCCCTGTACAGCGCTACGGAGTATGTTGGCGCGTTACAAATAAAAGTTAATAATAATAAAATTAAAATAACTGGTAAACTAGGAAAGATTCACAACTTTAACAGTTTGCTAAATCTTCTCTAAGAGTAATCGTTAATATAAAATAAACTTCATTTTAAGTGGAACTTGCGGTAAACCTAAGCAGGGACTTTTAGCATTTATCTGTTTGAAGTTTACTTCAAACTATTTTTTTGTAAATTTATAGACTTTAAAGAGGGGGTTGGAGTAATAGATTCTTTAGTAAGATACGCACAAACATGTCAATAATTGGATTAACATTTAGAACCTTTTTCAAATATTCACATTAGGAACTTCTAAATACGTAAGTAAAGTTATTCTAATTATTCACAACATTTCTACAGTCTTAAATATTATTTATTTCTTATGGCAGGATATTGAATCTGCTTCTGAACTGCGGGCTACACTAGAACAAAGATTTACTGCTGCACTGGATGACCTTGAATTCCTTAAGAAGACACATGAAGAAGTGAGTAGAGACTTTCTCAAATATTTTGTCCCAAATGTCTGCTGGAATTTTCATTGTTTTAAAGCATTACAAAAGTTGCCATATGTATTCTACAACATTAGTTAGAAGATGGAAAAGCATGTAGAAAATTTGCTCAATAATTGATGTATTGCCATTTTAGCTTAGCCTTTGAAGCCCTCCCACGAGAATCTGCATACATAATACACATTTTATTATGGATTTACACAATGTAGAGGTAAGCGTTCGGTTTAAAAAAAAATATTTATTGGTAACTCATAGGTTACCTTACCTACCATGCTATTTGCTCTGCTACTATATTTGCTGCTAGAATATAATTAGTTGCTTACAAACGCCTGATTCAAACCCTCTACACTTGATTCAAATTGATATTCATTACATCCCACGCAGTACAGACACTAATTCAGGCAAAGGCAACACACTGAAATAGCCTGACTTCTATTGATCACTCCATACATTCAGCATACATTTTAAGGAAATGCTTTTTTCCAATAGTGGTACAGAGCATATATGGTAACTTTTGTGGTCCTTTCACATTTGGGTGTGCAAGTTCTAAAGTATTGCAAATAATAAGCATACATGCTTATTTACACAATATGAGCATTGGGCTTTATGTCAGGAGACAGTGATAACTTCCCTCTATGCTTGAAAGAAAATAGTAAACAAACAAAGCAGAAAACTATATGTAATGCATAAATACTTTGATATATATGTAACAAAATTATTTTCTTTAAATATATTCAACAGGAACTCAGCTCACTACAGAGCAAGCTGGGTACTACAGGTGAAACATCTGTTTCTCTCATCGAAGTGGATGCAGTGAAATCATTTGACCTCACCACAGCTTTGAACAAACTGAGAACAGAATATGAAAAATCTGTCCAGCAGCACAAAGAAGATGCAGAAACATATTTCAGAACAAAGGTAAAATAATACATTTTCTAATATTTTATTTTGTCTGGTTAGATAATTTAATTTCGTTAAAGGTATAGTAAAAAATGTTTACATTTATACATTAAATATAATTCAAGAACAGTTACTAAGAGAAAAAAGTTAATCTTTTTTTTTTCCTGACTAGTTCAGCAATTTTGAACATTGTGTCAGTATAAAAAATGTCTAGTTTGGGAATCTGCTTCATTGCACATTAAACAGAATGTATTAATACAAAATGTATTGAAGAAGGAATAATATTGCACCAATTAAATAAACAATTAGATCTTAAATACATTGGGGGAGATTCACTAAGTAACATATGGGCTGAATGCGCTTTGGTAGAAGATTGCAATGTCTATTTCCTTTGGAGTTAAATTGCCATTGGCACCCATGAGAGACTTAACAAACCGATCTTTAAAAGAAATATGTTGGGTAAAATATTTAAAAATGAATGATACAAATGTTATTCTATTGTTCTTTAGATTGAAGAGATAAACAGTGAAAATGCAAAGACCACAGAAGTTGTTGCACAAGTAAAGACAGAAATCACTTCTACAAAGAAGGAATTACAAACACTGAACACCGAACTTCAGTCTGTGCTCTCAGTGGTGGGTAATTATTGTTTAATCTAGGCTTTTTGAATCTGTTGTATATTTAGATAATCATTTTCATTAATTTCCAGGTTTTGCTGAAGAAGATTAGTTTAGTTAATTCCGGTTACCAGCAAAACATTTTTATTGATTGTTTTAATAATACAAATATTTCTTGCTGCAAGCATAAAACTGATAATCTGATTTAATGTTCTTCATGTGGTCTCTAACATTTTTTGTGTCATTTAGGTGGAAGTGAGGAAATCTCAGTTCATTGCTAAAAGGAGGCTTTAAAAGCAAACTTTGCTTACAGTGAAAAAAACTATTACAATATACAGGTGGCCCCGTTTTAACAAAGCTGTTTTTGCCTAACACATCGCTGAGTAACACGGATTCGATCCTTGTATATCATTCCAAAACACCAAGAGACATGCAAGAAATGTTAAAATTTAATTTAACTGAGATTTGGAAATGATCCCATTTTACACTGTTTTGTTTAGCACTTGGTCTTCTAGGAACACATCTAAGGGGTATAACGGGGTATGCCTGTAATTTGAATTTGAGATCTATAAAAGACATATTGATTTTTTTCTTATTCGTCCTTAGAAAAATAAACAATGGTGTTTCTGAAAAAATGCACTGGTCCTTTTCTATTATGTGAATGCCGGCACACCGCCAACACAGGTGGCAGCAGTGGCAGGGAGCATCCGCTAGATGTTGCTGCTGATATCTTAGGGTTAGAGTTAGGGTTAGGGTAATGGTTTAAGCTTGGAAATTGTGTATGATCTCAGCAGCACTTACAAACTGTGTACAATTTCGGCAGTGCCAACTAGCAGCTCCTTGCTGCAATTGCTGCTGCCACTGCTAGCGTTCTCAAACCAGGAAAGATTCAATGCACTTCTATGTTTTGTCTCTTTATTTTCCCATAGAATTACACACTTGAAAGCAATCTGGCAGAGGTAGTAGCAAGATCTAGTGTAGGAGTGGCAGAGTATCAAGCACAGATTACCAGCTATGAAGCTGCAATTGAGTCTGCAAAAGTGGAACTGCACAAAATCATTGTGAACTATCAGGAGCTTCTGGACATCAAACAGGCCCTGGATGTTGAGATCTCCACCTACAAAAAACTGTTGGAAGGAGAAGACATCAAGTAAGGGCATAACATTTTATTTTCTCATCTTTTGTTCCGATGTTATATAGTAAATAATTATAAATGCATAAAAAAACAAGTTAACATCAATTAAATATTACTATTTTTAGATTTCCTGATGGTGAGGTTTTAACAGGCGGGACATACACATATTCATGTGAGTAATTCTTTTTTTTTTTTTTTAATGCATTAAAGTTTGAGTACATTTTAGTGAGATTATGTTTTCCATTTTGATCATATCTTTATACTATACATTTGAAAATAGGCAAAAAGGGATGTACAAGTTTGATCTTGGTGGGCCGCACACAGGTCTGGATTTGAGGATATCCCTGCTGCACCCAGGTGAGACTATCGTTTCTTCAGTGATGCTGATTGATTCACCTGTGCACAGAAAGGAAATTCCCAAATCATGTGTGTGGCCCACCAGGACTGAATTTGGACACCCCTGGTTTGGAAGGACACACCCTCCTGAAAAAGTAACATACAGGATCAGTTGATAAAGAATGAATGTGTGCAGTTAAGAATAATTTCGCATACAGTGCCTTGCAAAAGTATTCACCTCCTTGGCATTTTTCATGTTTTGTTGCCTCACAACCTGGAATTAACATGGATTGTTTGAGGATTTGCATCATTTGATTTACAGAACATGCCCACAACTTTGAAGATGTTTTTTTTTATTGTGAATCAAATAAAAATATTTATTGAAAACAAAATAACAGAAAAAGTCAATGTGCATAACTATTCACCCCCCTAAAGCAAATACTTTGTAGAGCCACCTTTTGCGGCAATCACAGCTCCAAGTCGCTTTGGATAAGTCTCTATGAGCTTACCACATCTTACCACTGGGATTTTTGCCCATTCCTCCTTGCAACCTGAAAAGTTAAATTTTAGTCTCATCAGACCAGAGCACCTTCCTCCATACATTTTGGGAGTCTCCTACATGCCTTTTCGCAAACTCAAAACATGCCATTTTGTTTTTTGCGGAAAGTAATGGCTTTCTTCTGTCCACTCTGCCATAAAGCCAACTCTGTGGAGCGTACAGCTTATTGAGCTCCTCCAGGTCTCTGTGCTGCCTCTCTGATTAATGCCCTCCTTGCCCGGTCTGTGAGTTTTGGTGGGTGGCTGTCCTTTGGCAGGTTTGCTGTTGTACCATGTTTTTTTCCATTTGGTTATGATAGTTTTGATGGTGCTCCTGGGGATCAACAAAGATTTGGATATTTTTTTATAACCTAACCCTGACTTGTACTTTAAAACAATATTGTCCCTTACTTGTTTAAAGAGTTCCTTGGTCTTCATGGCAGTGTTTGGTTAGTGGTGCCTCTTGATTAGGTGTTGCAGCCTCTGTGGCCTTTCAAAAAAAGATGTGTATATGTATTGACACTAAGATGGACACGGGTGGACATCATTTCACTAATTATGTGACTTCTGAAGGTAATTGGTTGCACCAGAGCTTTTTATGGGCTTCATAACAAAGGGGGTGAATACATACACACATGCCAATTTTCTGTTTTCTATTTCTAAAAAATAGTTTTATATATATATATATATATATATATTTTTTTTATAAGCACATAACAATTTAGTTATTAAAAAATGATATAGAAAAAAAATGATCACAGTGTGAATGTGATGTAGTGAATTTTTTTAAAACCTCATTTAAGGTATTTTTTATTTTCCTGAAGATAATTTACTGTATATCTCTTATATGTCTTCTGTCTTGCAGCTGATTCTGGCTATCAGAAAAAGGATTCTTCAAGCAGCTCTGGTTAGTAAACCTATAGCTTATTTTATTCAAAAGGAAAATATGGGTGGTGCTAGCAAAACTCATTTTACTATCACAATTTAATTTTATTCCAACTAGAATATAGGTAAAATAATGTGAAATATAAATTACATATTTTTATTTTAAGATTGTATTACACTTACTGTACTTTCAATTCAGCCCCCCAGTAGATCATTAGTATAATTGTTTTTAAATTAAAGATTTTACCTAAAAATACTTTTATGCCCTGAGCTGACACAGCTGATTTTTCCTAATCTACAATAGTCATCAGCTCAATATGTTGATTATGAGTGCTGTGTGGACCAGATTTAGTAATGACATTATTTGTTTTGCATTCTGTGCCTGTCTATCTCATTGTCTTTTAGTTACACAACTAACGCTTGAGGGATGGACAAAGTAAAATGTTCCAGGTAAATACTGTTATATATAATAGGATATAATATAAATAAAATAGTATGATTCTTTAAACACGACACGCATGTTTAATACTCATGTAATGATTGCACTAATTCATGGAATATAACTTGTTTATAAAGCGTATACATATTTACATGTTTTGGTCCTTCCCCTTTTGAAATTCACCAGCAGTGACGGCAGCAGTGCTGGCCACCAACCGCTAGATGGCGCTGCCGATTTCCAGTGCCGATACCATCGAGTTATGGTTAGGTAAACTTTTAGGGTTACGGTGAATGTTAGGGTAACCTTCTAAGGTTACAACTTGTGTGAAATATTTGCAGCACTGCAAAATATCCACAGTGCCATCTAGCGTTTACTTGGTGCCACTGCAGCTGTCACTGATGGCGAATTTGAAACGCGATAGATCCCATGTTTTCCATCTCTATACAGTAATGTAATAAGGAATGGGCACAAATTATTGTTTTTTTGTTTGTACTTATTTTTGTACCGATAACGCATTCTAAGTGAAGTCAACTAAAGGGATATGGAAGGTGCCCTGTTTAAAATATTAAAATAAACTACCAAAGTATTTTATTAATTAACATATTCTTAAAAAAAAAAAACTCACTGAAACCTTCCAAATAGTCCCTACAAAGGTCTGCATCCAGCAGCTCATGGTACTAGATGTACTAGCCAATCACAGAATGTTTCTTGACAGCATGTTTTGAACTGCTGATGAGAGGCAACCTATGATTAGCTAGTACATCTACTACATAGAAACTGTGTGCATGAGTTACAGAGGGCAGACCTTTGTTGGGACTATTTTTAAATATTCAATGAGTAATAAAGTGCTTTTAAATCAGTGTATGAAAACATTGAAAAAAAACCCCAAATAAACATTAATAAACTTACCCTGACATTTGCAAATTTCTTCAGTTTTCTGGTACTTGTTTTTGAGAAGAAATGCCCCTTGAAAACATCAGCTAAATGAGCATAAAGTTCATACTTAGTATTGGCCAAACAGAGCAGCTATAACATTTTTCAAAGCCCGGGAAGTCAGTTTGCAGCAAAGCAACATGGGATGTGGAGTCTTTTTTCAACATACACAATGAAGCAAGGTGGAGCTCAGACATTTCTATGTGGATTTCTGCATTGTGCAGCTTTGGCTTAAAGGCAGCTCTGGGGGTATGGAAGCCGATTTAAAAAAAAAAAAAAAAGTTAAAAACAGAGAAACTTACATAACCTTTCAGCACTTGATGATAAATTAATGTTTAGATATGCAAACAAGCATTTAGGTAGTTTATTTTAATATTAAAAACAGGGAACCTTCCATATACCTTTTTAGGTTTTCAAAAAAAACTGATAAAGTGTAAACAGACTGTCTTTATATATATATATATATATATATATATATATATATATATATATATATATAAAATCACATATATAGTTGTGAGCATGCAAGTTGTTGCTAACGCTTGCTGGCTCGCATAGCGAGCCAAGGCCCTCGCAAAGCGAGGGCACTGGGCGAGGGCCTCAGTTGCTGGCATGGCGCTACTTGCCAGCAACTGAGGACCTCGCAAACTTCACGTCGCAACGCAAACAACACGCCACACCAATTACGACACTCGCTAAATTTTACATATAGTTATATTTTTTTATATTTAATTTTCTATATAGTTGTGAGCATGCGAGTTGTTGCTAACACTTGCGGGCTCGCATAGCGAGCCAAGGCCCTCGTGAAGCGAGGGCACTGGGCGAGGGCCTCAGTTGCTGGCATGGAGCGCCGAAGGCGCTCCATGCCAGCAACTGCAACCCTCGCAAACTTCACGTCGCAACGCAAACAACACGCCACACCAATTACGACACTCGCTAAATTTTACGAGCAACGCAAACAACATACGTCACACGTTAACACACATTACGGCTTTGCAACACTCGGACGCAACTCGCGAACATTACAAAGTTCAAAACACAATACATACACACAGCACATACATAAAAAGCTTACCTACAGCAAGAGGTAGCTATCCAGGACCTCAAAAATACAACTTACACCTTCATTTCACTCAAAATAAGAGTTTAGACACAAAAAAATTTGCTAAGCGACAGAAAAAATGGCCGCCGAACAAAACGAAAACGAGGCTACAGCACTCTAAACTCGCAAAACACCACAAGAAACTCGCAAAACGCCACAAACGACCTATGGATATTCATACCACACAGTGCACACATTCAGCACGCTTACACAGCAGCTCCACACCACTAATGCTGCAGCAACCTCAAAACACATTGACAGCTCTTCAACACAATGCTTCAAAATAGGTAAAGTATATTCATTTATTAATGTATTATATATTACATTATTACACACCAAACAGCATTACATATTCATTTATTAATGTATTAGATCTTTCATTTTTTATACACCAAACAGCATTAGCTACCTTACAATTTCATTGCTGTCATTTTTTGACGGGCAATTCGCTAGTATATATATATATTATACAAACACAGTCCTTTGTTTTATATGTTTTTGTTGTCAAATACAGGATATTTTTCATACCTTTCAGCAACATATACATGTGTGTATAGATAAAAATATATGGCAGACAGACTGATATTTATGAGTTTAACTAATTTGTTTACATTATTTTATATTAACCAGTTTTGATGCGGCAGGTTTAAATTGGAAGATGAGTTTTAAACACAATTAGTGTTTTGATACCAGGTAAAATAGTAACTAATTGGATATCATTGTTGCATTTTTAGAATTTGTATTGGGATCATATCAAAATCTAATGAGCATGCAGTTATTATTTACTTGTTTTTCTTCTAGAAAGAAATCTGATAAATTGAGCTTGACGTGCGTTTGCAAGAGTTTCCTTTCTCAACGCTGATGACTCCTTGATGCTGCAGTAATCTGTTTGCTTATGTATTTTTTGGATGTTTCATGCGAATTAGACTACATACATGGCTTTATGATTTACTATCTTTCTGGCAATAAAACTTTTCATTGCATTTCTTCACAAAGTTACACAAGGAAGTGTCCTTAATCTTTAAAATACACCCACTTTACAAAATATTCAGGTGCATAAAGACATTTCTGTAAACATACAAAACAACATATATGGGATGAGGAAAGCAAATATGAATCTCATGACTGGACTGTTAATCTGGATGGTTATAACCTATTTAGGAAAGACAGGGGAAATGGTAAAAAAGGAGGAGGGATTTGTTTGACTATAGGCTTAAATTCAGGCTTAACATACAGAGAAGATATTTATGCTGGAACTAGTGGTAATGTTGAATGTTTGTGGGTAGAGTTAAATAGCAGAGCAGCAAATTCTAAAAGAATATTAGTAGGAGTATGCTATAAACCCCCCAAAATAACTGAAAGTGAGGAAATACAATTATTGTTACAGACTGGAAATGCAGCTAAGCATAGGCAAGTTCTAATAATGGGAGATTTTAATTACCCTGAAATAAACTGAATAAATGAGACCAGAATTTCAGCTAAGGCGCAGGCTCTTGTGTACACTCAGGTATCATTATCTGGCCCCGGTTATACAAGAACCTACTAGAAAAAAGGCTATCTTGGATTAAGTCATCACAAATAATATTGATATAGTATCAAACATTGAAATAGGGCAAACTTTGGGAAACAGTGATCACAACACAGCATTTGAGATTGAATTAAAAAAACTACATTTTAAGGGGCCAACAAAAACTCTTAATTTTAAAAGGGCAGATTTTAACGGTCTAAGGGCAGCAATACAAAGTATAGACTGGGACAAAGAACTGGCAGGTATAAATACTGAATCTAAATGGACAACATTTAAATTCTTACTAAATATACAAACTTATCACCATATACCATCTGGGAATAAAAGTACAAGGAGTAAATCCCATCCAATGTGGCTTAACAGTGATTTAAAGATCAAGATACAGAGTAAAAAACGGGCATTTAAATTATACAAACAAGAGGGGACAGAGACTGCTTTACATGAGTACAAGGAAATCAACAAGGCTTGTAAAAGGGCTATAAGACTGGATAAAATACTAAATGAAAAATGTATTGCAAAAAAAGTATATTAATGGGAAGAAGGCCAGGAGGGAAGCTATAGGAACATTACAATGTGACACAGGCCATCTAAAAACGAGTGACCAGGAAAAGGCAGATGAGCTAAATAGGTTCCTTTCTTCATACACAAGGGAGGTACCCGTGGTTGGGACACTGCAACATAATGGGGCTACACTACCTTTACCAAATAATTGGTTAACGCAGGAAGAAATCCAAAAGAGGTTGGAAAAAATAAATGTTAATAAAGCCCCAGGTCCTCATGGAAAACATCCATGGGTACTGAGGGAACTGGGTTCTGTAATAGCCAAGCCATTATATTTAAATTTCAAGATTCACTCAACACAGGGTCTCTAGCTTTTAGAAGGGTTAATAAGGGATAATATACAGAATATGTCTATTTGAACAGGAGTCAACATAGATTTGTTTGACATGCCCTATCCCTCATGAATCCAATTAGTTTCTATGAGGAGGTTAGTAGGAACCTAGATCAAGGCAACTCAGTGAATGTAGTCTTTTTGGATTTTGCAAAGGCTTTTGATACAGTTCCACATGAAAGACTATTGTGCAAACTAAGGGATACAGGAATTGCAGTAAATATCTGCTCATGGATCGAGAACTGGCTAAAAGGCAGGAAGCAAAGGGTTGTGGTAAATGGAACATACTCTGATTGGACTAATGTGGTAAGTGGGGTTCCTCAGGGGTCAGTATTAGGTCCTCTCCTTTTTACCATATTTATTAATGACTTAGAGGACTGGAAAGTAGTATCTCCATTTTTGCTGATGACACAAAGTTGTGCAAGGTAATTAAATAGGATAATGATGTACTTTGCCTCCAAATGGATTTACATAAATTTGAGGAATGGGCATCTAAATGGCAGATGAGATTGAATACGAATAAATGTAAAGATATGAATCTGGGAAGGAAAAATGGGAGTACTTGTGGACAACCACCCAGGTGACAGTGCTCAATGCCAAGCAGCATCTGCAAAGGCAAGTAAAATATTTTCATGTATTAAGAAGGGTATAGAAGCCAGGGAAGCAAATATAATTCTGCCACTATAAAAATCCCTAGTACGCCCTCATTTGGAACATGGAGTACAGTTTCGGGCACCTCTTCATAAAAAGGACATTTTTGAGCTGGAAAAGGTACAGAGAAGGGCAACAAAACTAATAAGGGGAATGGAGGGGCTAAGTTATGAAGAAAGACTAACCAAATCAAACGTATTTTCTCTAGAAAAAAGGTGTCTAAGAGGGGATATGATTACATTATATAAATATATCCAGGGTCAGTATAAAGCTTTGTCAAGTGAGCTTTTTGTGCCAAGCTGTTTTCAACTGACAAGAGGACATCTTGAGGTTAGAAGTAAAAAGATCCCATCTTAAAGAAAGAAAAGGGTTCTTCACAGTAAGGGTGGTTAATCTGTGGATTTCTCTACCAAAGGAGGTGGTGACAGCGGATTCGATAGATAACTTTAAAAAGGGAATGTATATATTTTTTTATTAAAAAGGGCATTCAGGGTTATCCTGAGAGTATTGATCCAAGGAAGAATCTGATCGCCACTATCTGGGGTCAGGAAGGAATTCATTATTTTCCCCTTTTGAGACGATTGGCTATGTTTCACTTGTTTTTTGTTTCTGTTTACCTTCTTCTGGATCAATTAACAACTAATCCACATATTGCAGATCAGAGGAGATCTTAAACGGTTGAACTTGATGGAGTAAAAGTATTTTTTCAACCTCAATTACTATGTAACTATTCTGCATGAGAACATAGTTTTAGTCTGAGTGTTTATTGGGGTGAATAGTTGATTATTGCAGAAGATGAGCTTCAGCATACACCCACTGGGTAACATATTGCCTGAAGTTGCAGTGCAAGGTAGATGTGCAATATTATGTTCACATGCACCAAAATGTCTATATGCAGAGACATCTCTGTCTATAAGTATACCTGACACTTTCTGACATAATGTGTATATATAAATCTATATAAGGTTGGGGCAGCATAAAACCTAAATACGCCCTTGTGATTGTTGGTGGAGCAAGCAGTAAATATATGAATAGTTGAAAATGTAAGCTCTTTGATGTCTTGATGTCTCTATTTTCCTAGATTATATTTCAACTTGACAGGCAACTGCATTAATCTGAATTAGATATAAAATACAACCTCAATGTTTTAGCCTCAAACGGTCCTTTATTAATCTATCATAAGTTCAGAAGGGCAAATTAAGCAGCAACAGAGTTATTACAGTACTTTGTTTCTCAATGTCTACACTATTATTTGAAATAAATATGTATCTATCTTTCTCTCTCTCTCTCTATATATATATATATATAGTAAATAAATAGTACATCTGTGTTTACATTTGAATGGGCAGCTGAGCTGGGACATGCAAATGTGCCCACAAATGCCTTGCTCTTCAATCCATAGCCATTTTCTTCTAGAAATAAAGTAATTATTTTTTCTTCACTGTTAACTATAATAGCTAAAAAGTATTATCAAAATCTAGAATAAGGGTATTGTTAGAGTTGACATTGTATGATCATATACAAATACAGCATAATTAATTAACCTTCTGAGAAATATCTGTTAGTTGCTCTGAGAACATATCACTTGTCGTACCTACTGCAAGTTAGCAGGTGCAAAGCACAGGAAGCCATTTTAGGGTAGTTAGTTTACAAAGACAGGGAAGAAAATTAGTTTTATATGTTGGCTTTTTTTTAATCAGCTACTATAACGTTTTTTTTTAAACACCTACATTTGAAATAAAATGATACATTTTTTTAGAAACTAGTTGGTCTTCCCCCAATGGTATACACTGTAACCAAATATATTTGGACTGGAGAGTGGACCACCATCAAAGTAAAACTTGAATGTTATTAGTGGGTTTAAAAATGTGCTTTTAATTTTTTTCCACCAGGTAACCCGAGTTCAGAGTGCTTTATGTCAATTCAACTATTTTTGGGCAGTTGCAATAAGTGTATAGTGTTTTCCAATGTGTGTGTATATTACATAGGGCTAATAAAAATATTTTTAGGGTAGTCCCACTTTAAGGACGATCAGTCGCTACTCATTGTCCCAGAGCCGGGCTAGGTTCCTGGATGAATTAGAACTTGTGGCAGTATTAAAAAGTGCTACATAGACTGCTCTGAGGAGATCCACTGATCTGATTGAACAATCAAGTATAATTAATTGGGTTGCCAGACAGCAACACTTTGTTTCAATATACAAAGATCAAGTTATATCAAGTGCTTTGTAAGTGATATCTCTTTGATCCATTGTCTCGCGGTTAACTGCTAATTGGTATATATTTGACCCGTGTCATTGTTCCTGACCCCTCATCACCTATAATAGTTAACAAATGTGAGTAAAGCTGATGTCATTGATGGATGTGCCTGCATTGTCATTGGGGGCGGGGACTAAAAGCTTGTAATAACAGCAGCCTGCAGCCATTATGCAGTTCAGAGACAACACAGAGAGGGAGGGATACAAAGAGAGAGATACAGAGTTAGAATGCTCACAGACATCGCACAGTGATAGAGTGCACAGAGACAGAACGTGCACAGACAAAAACGCAGAGAGCGAGAGGAGCCACATATAGCACAGAGAGAACACTCAGAGAGAGACTGGGCCAGGAGACAAAGAGACAGGCCAGAGAAAAACATGAGAGACACAAGAGCGAGAGAGAGAAAGACAGGAAAGAGATAGAAAGAGGGGGGTCTTAGTCTGCAATCAATTTCACCAATGACATTGGGCATACCTCAGATGCATTAAAAATTGCTTCTGACCTTCTTGATCACTTTTATTGTACTGGGGAGACTGATGTACAGTACCTCTGGTAATTCCTCTTCATAGCATTAAGAAATTGGCCCAGCACCTTAGAAAGTGGATTGAAAGCTACCAGAGCTCAAAAAATCTATTGTGCTCAACATTTTGGCCATATCGTATAGTCTTATTTACCAAAGGATATGGGCTCTATGTCATCATCATTTAGTGCCTCGTAGAGTTAAACAGGCACGAGTTAAATGATATCGGCCATGTACTTCAACATCAGTTAGCCCCTTTGTCTCATTATCCTGATAATGCTGTGGACCCTCTCCACCAGTGAGGCTGGAACTGGAGTTCCTCATGCCCCTCTCCATGATCCTGCTGTTCTCCCACTACTGATGAACAGCTAGCCTCCCCTCATCCACAACCCCATGCAGCTCCTACCACTGCAGCTGTTTCTCCTCTCAACCTACATCTATAGAAATCAGCTCCTCACTCATCTTGTGGTCCTGAATCCCCCTGTCACTCTCCCACAAACACTCTATTCCCTCCATGGGCACCTACAAAAATCCAGTGCAAGCCATGGCCTTAATATTCACGGGCCATCTATTGAGGTTCATGTCAGCATGGATCCCTCCTCTCTTGCACATCTCACTCTCTTCCTTCTCACATGTCTCATGCTCTGGTATATACAGTATATCTTGCATCATTCTCCTGTCTCTAACATACATCTTTCTCAGCAGCAGGTTCCAATACAATACATGTTTTCTGAAGCTATTTATTGGTCATGTTTAGATCTAGGTGCAAATGATTGATTATTGGTAACAACTCGTGGTGTTTTGGGAATATGGTTATTTCAGCATTATTTTGCATGGCTGTTTTATCGCTTTGAGCAATTTATGATGCTACTTTGTAAATTTTAGGTAGTGTTGTATAATTAGGCATGAATGGTAATTTCTCTGGATATATTAGATATTTTAGACTTCTTATTTTATTGTTACCATGTTAAAAGGTTTTTGAAAAGTTTTTTTTCTTGTTTTAGCTTCTTGCAGCTTTTATTTGCTCTTGCAGGAGGTTGAGGTTACACCTAAGAATTTATACATGAGAGCCTTTGAGTACTCTTAGAAGAGCATTGTGAGTCGCAAGAGAGGGAGATACGGGGGGCGGCCCACAGGAGAGGGGGAGACACAGGGGTGGGAGATTAAATAATCAACCATTGAATCTGCCACAGCAATAAAAGCAGTTCCTGATTTTTATAATGCTGAGCCTGCGTTTTTATATTTTTAAATGCTGCATGAGTAAGCTGATTTTTCTAAAATGCCCGGTCTTGGTGAAGGCATCAAAAGAACCTGAAAGGTCTACTGGGTAGGATTGGCCACAACAGCCTTATCAAGCCCGACTGAAGAAAGCAGATCACCAGTCTCCTTGAACAAATAAAACCAACATAGAAATAGTTCCCCTAAAGAATTCCATTCCCTTGTTAGTAATTCTCCCCTTTTTTCAGCAACATTCATTTTTTAATTTCCCCACTGCAAAGCTTTTGAGTTTCACTAGGAATCGTATATATAGTTGTGGATCTTTGGGATGTTCATAATGTTTGCGACGTTGGTACCTTACTTGAGGCCCTCATAAAGCAGGGCCGCCTGTGAGCCTTGCGAAGAGAGGCCAGCTGTTGAAGCACGCGGGACTTAGGCAGTTGACCACGAGACACGCAATTGGTTCAAACGCGTAAATCCAAAACACCAAAAAAACAACCAAAATAATAATTATATATATATATATATATATATATATATATATATATTATTTATATTAAAAAAAAAAAACAGACACAGCACAGGGGGAGAGCCAGGAAGCCTGGGAGTGAAGTTGCACACGAAGTGGAGCCATATGTTCAGTTTTTCGCTGCTCGAAAATAGGCTAAGCAAGGGAAAAAATGGCAGTCGAAAAACATAATATTGTGAAACAGGATGAAAACGAGGCTCACCAATACCAGGCATGCAGAACTTAGAAAATACACTATGCCGAAGAAAGTAACACTTACAGGCACGCAGGACTTTGAACATAAAAGAAACATGGTGCTCAGAGGAGCAAAATGCTCACATTGTGTGGCAAACAGTATTGTCAGCATTACAGTTTTCTTCCTGTCATTTTTGACAGTCAATTTTCTAGTATAATATACCTATGTATATCTTTACTTTTGTGTATTTAATTAAGAAGTGTTTTGTTCTGCCTAAAATCTCACAAATAGTTCTTAACTGTTTTTCTCCCCTTTGCACTGTCACACAATAACCAATCCGTGGCAAACTTCTACAACATGCTACTTGAGAGAGTTCACTGATCAGCTAATTTGAAACACTGCACTTCTTTATATTTATGAACTGTTTGAGCAGAAAAAAAAAACAAGTCATAGGATTTTGGGTTTTTACAGAGCTTTAGAGCACTTTTTAATAAAAAAAAGTACATACAAGTAAATAGATACATAGGTATATTATATTCCTAGCGATAGAGAAATCTTTCATGTCCCTTTAAGAAAGGGGGGCCCAAAATGTTATTCTATATTAAAATCAAGATTTATAAAATTGCATAAATACACACAGTGAAAGTATAATTCTACTGTATTTTATGCATTTAAAAAGCAAATACTTTTCAGGGAAATGTGCAGGGTCTATGGTGGTGTCATAGTTGCCAATAGTAGATAAGCTGAACAAGACAGTATTGACTGGTTATCATGGTCCGCAGATCATGGTTTTGCATACATTATTGTGTGGAGCAGGGGGCTGGGTAGCAATTCTTGGAAAGTCCAAAGAGATCAATTCATCAGTTCCCTACTGTCATGATTTAATTGTTTAAGGACTCATATTGCCAGTAATTTATGAATATGGCCAAGAGAGAATGACTGTCGCACTGGGATTAGGTGTTATTGCGTGGTTATTTGTTGCCTGTACATGGTTAATATGTATACTAGTTATAATCTAAGAGGGAAAATGTGATATAGAACATATATGGAATTGGTAAAAATGCTCTGCATAGAAGTTAGCTGCAGATCATTGCACACACACATACAGACCTTGGGTCAAGACAGATGCGTGTACTTCAAGTAGTCCTAAGCAAACACTGGAGTTAACATAAAGGTTTGTTCACTAGATATCTGGTGAATTTGATCTCAAGAGCTTTGATATCCCAAGGTTGCAAGCCAGATGGTCTGACATCACACATACACAAATGTACACAAGGGCGTGGCATTGCAGAGTATAAATATGTTGTTTTGATCATTCAATAAAGGTTGAGAGATAGTTTTCACATAAACAAGGTGTGAGACTATTTCTGTGTGTTGTATCCTGACTTGGGGAGTGGTCTTGCCATGGGCCACTAAGTAAGCTGGATCCAGTATTCTCTGCCTGTACCTTTTGGGCCTTGCCCTCTGAAGAAGCCAGCTTTTGTGCCACAGAGAACAGGAACTACATGATTCTGCTGGGGTAGGTTTGAACTAGGTTCATATCAAGCCCCCTTGAAGAAGCAGGTCGCGACACCTACATATTTTGCACCATAATAAATTGCTCCCAGTTATTTAAAAAATGTTGAAGCTCAGTTGCATTTTGTTACTACAATTTCAGATTTCTTCAAAACAGAGCAAACTTGTCTTACAATACAATACAAATCATTTTACTTTAATGATATTGTCTATTTGGTTGTAAAATATAGCTGCTCCCTTCTATATAAAGTTTCCATTGCTCAAAACATTTTGTGAAGTATATCCAGAGAGGCTGTATCCACGGTTTAAAATAAAGCATTTGAAAAATGTATTCACTAATTTGAGTTATATATATATTTTTAAAATATTACATGTGCTCTGTGATGCTCTCTTTATCTAATGAAGAGTTTCATCACCACGTGCGTATTTTTTCCACACACCCTTTAATAGAAAGTGCAAAGTTTGCCTAACTTTTGTTTGCTAGATTGTATATTGCTGTGCAACCTTGCAAATGACTTTTAAAAACTTTCATGAAGCTAATAAATGCATTTCTATTCTAATAAACTTTTCTATAATTAAATAGTATAAATCAGTCATATGAACTCAGTTTATTAAAATACAATTATTCTTTACAAAAAATGTTCATGTAATTTATCAGTTTGATATAAATTGCCATACAGCTCTCAGGTAATAGAGTCCCAACAACTTTATTTCAACAAATCTCTCTTGCACAATATAGTATTAATCTTTTTGCAAACATTCAACACACTGGAAATAGAAACATGATGTTTACCATCCAAATCTTTATGTTATAGAAGCTTTATAAAATACCAACAGGTTGTCATGCACATATGTAAATATCTCTCTATTCCTTCTGCTGTATGAACTAGTTACAGATGTTTAAGCATTTCTTGTGAAGTCACTATTTAATTATAGCATTTTATAAGTCAATGGTTTGACTTCATCTGATAAAAGGTACAATCACAAGAAAAAAAACGTGTGTATTATGTATGTTCAGAAAGCTTCCGTCTTTCGTCAAACTGCTTCTCCACGGCAAGGCAAAGGGCCTTCAGGAATCTTTCAATTGTAACTGTGGGAGTCTTGAAAGAAATGTGCAAACAAATACTTAGATGATTTTTTAAATAAAATGCTTACAACATTTACAAATGTCTGTTTTACAAAGGTCACCGACAATATCCAATTTTGTGAAACATGCAAACATTAGTTAATAATTTTCCTTGCAACAGTGTTATGAATGTGACATGCATTATTTTAGTTTGAAACGTATTTCCCAGATCCTTCTCCATGCCTCTATCCTTAAGCTTTAGAAGCAATTCTTTTAGTGAAGGTCACAGCATGGTTTTTGAGCCTTATAATGGCTTTATGTCCCAGATTAACATGGGAGCTGCTTTTCTAGTTCAAGGAAAAAAAAAAAAAAAAAGGATAAATAGAGTTTACAACACACACCCTTAAAGAATAGCTAGGAAAAGCTTGATAAAATAAAAAAAACTTACTTAAAATACAGTTATTGCACTGCACTCTAGGAAACTGGAATTTTGTGAGCTAATTTGCATAATTTTCCCATCCAGTTTCCCAGAGTGCAGTGCAATAACTATTTCTCAGAAACCAGAGCAGAAAATATTTTTTTTACCTATTTCTAGTCATTCAAATGAGAACACTAGTACACTATATATATATATATATATATATATATATATATACACACACACATACACACACACACAGTATCTCACAAAATTGTCCTTGCGCCTTCTCCTTCCACTTAACTTCCAGCCTTTTCCTCAAGCTATTGTAAACTTTTTCACATCATGTCCCAAACATAACCATCTCATGTTCCATGCTCTCCTCTCCTCTTTTATGCTCCCATGAGCTACTCTCCTTCCTCCAGTCACTATATCCTCCCTCTTCTAAATCGCACAAGCAGAATCTGTTCTGCAAGCCCCATTCCCATCTCCTTCCACTCCCTCTCTTCTTCTATTGGCCTCTGGAAATATATCTTCAACCAGATCCCTTCCCTCTCCTACTAAAATATAAACCTTTCTAACTTTGCACACCTTCTTACCCAAGTCAACATCAACTTCCTTATCTGTTATTCTTGTTTTGGTTTCTGCCTGTTCCCTTCCCTTTAGATTAAGTAGAGACTTTTCAATCTTGTAAAGAGCTTTGTAGAAACTGTTTTTTTCCAAAGATTCTAATCTTCATTTCTGCAGTTTCTTAACATTGTATTTTTCCTTTTTCTATACAGCTCTATGGAACATGCTAGTGCGTTACAAATAGAAGTAAAGAATAAGTAATAAAGATTGGAACATTTTAATTGTAATTAATAAAAGAAAAAAATCTATATTTATCGTGCCACTGCATTCTTCTCTCCCATGTACTCATTATTTTGTGTAATGCATAAATTCAAAGGGAAAAGAATGGGGGAGCTGGATGAAGATATAATTTTATGTTTATTAATTACAATTAAAATGTTCCAATCTAAAAAGGCACACAATATACTTATACAATAAAGACGGCAAATAATGAAGGCAAAGGAGAAACCATTTACGGATTCATAGAGTAGATCTCTAATAGAAATCTCACTGTCAATTTTATCCTTTAAAAATAAATGCTAGACTGCCCCAAAATGTCTCCCAACAATTAAGATACTGCACTACAGTATATGAATAATGTTATACCATCACTGTACACAATCAAAATACGTGTATGCACTTGGTGCTACATAACATACAGCTATGGGCACCTCCTGCCTGGAAGGCTTAGCTTAAAGGAACACTTAATTCACAACAATTTGGTCCACATCACAGTAAATATCTCCTAAAACCACGTTGAAATACTTTTCTAAATTTTTTAAATACATGTATTTTTCATTGAGAATCAAATCTGTGTTTACATGTATAACAGACTGCTTTTGCGTTACTGCAGCCAATCTGGTTGCAGGGGTGTGTCGCCCATTCAAGTCAATGGTAAGACTGCTTATATTTCCAGGATGAAGGGAACCAATCTTGTTTATTTTTTTCTTATGACAGAAAATTCAGGTTTCTGCTCTCTTGCTGGAGTTTGAGAAATGCAGACCAGCTCAGGTGGTTATTTAGCTGCTCCAATGGTGCTTTGTGTAGTGATCAAAAGAAAAAAAAAGAAACCAAACCCTTAAATATATCTGTGAAGATATTAAATGCTGGGCTCCCCTATAACAGAAAAGCGATCGAGCAACAGCCAGTAGGCAGGATAGACTTGTATGTAAACAGAGGACATAAAACTTTAGATTTTTTAGCTGTTATAAGTTAAATTTAAAAAAAGACAATTTTAACATATAATTGTGTGCTCTTTCACATCATGAAGAGCAATTACAGTGAGGTAAATGTCCCTTTAAGCTTTGCGCTAGAAACATACTGAATCCATACTGATTAACGAGCACATATTTGTTCTATGTTCCTTTAGCAGACAAAGAATGGTTAGTAAACCATAAAATACTTACTTGTATATAAAGTGCATGCGCAAGAAAAGGAAGTTTTCTAAGGACCCTCCCGCTGAGTCCTTCACTTTTCCTGCAAATTATAATAGATGTTAAAGTTAAAAGTGTATCCATAATTGATGTGACATTATTAGCATTTTAGTTATTGCTTGTAGAGGTCTTTAAGCCTTCCCAGAAGAAGCTGTACAGATGAAAATGGTAGCTTGGTGCCAAAGTGAATGAATTGATTAGAGCTGTATCACTCTTAGAGGAGGTAATCTGAAGCAGAGTGCAGATTTCAGACTTTTCTTTGTGTGTCTCGATTGCGCCAGGGTTTAATGCATTGATTTAGTGTGATGTATTCAGTACCAGCTCTGCAGCGGAGAAGATATGTTATGCTTTGAGTGTGGTTTAAAGTGATACCATACTCGAGCATCGGAATGAGTGACTGTGAAAGGACATTGATGCCAACACTTGCCTTATCCTTTTTATATTGTCTGTTTTTTCTACCTCTAACAGAATATGTAACTAATGCACCAATAGAGGCTTCAGAGGCCCTTTAAAATAGCAAGGCTTATCTTGCACATTAAATTGATCACATCTCACAGGAATGTATGAATATTACTAGATCCCATTCAGCAAGGACAACGCACATGAAAGAGCCTCAAAAAAGATCTTATCAAGGTCTAAGGTTCATTTTACCATGTCAATCTTACACATTCAAGTGTAAAGGTGCTCCATGTGGTAAAATGTGCTGCCAAAAAGGTCAATATAGGTAATAGACAGGAACATCCAGGGTCAATGCGGGGAGAAAGAAGGCAAAATTAAGGACAGACACAATGTCAAAACTTTCAAATCAAAAGGAAGAGCTGATGAGCACAGTTTAGCTGGGCCTAGCATGGAGGGTGGAGAACCGTTCTACTGGAGGAGTGGGAGGGCAACATAGGCAGAGCAAGAGAAAGGTTTTGGTGGTAGGGGACTCTTATTAGGAAGGTAGACAGGGTGATTTGTCACGCAAATCCCAGCAATAGAACAGTTTGCTGTCTTCCGGGTGCTCGGGTTTGGCATGTTGTGGATTGGGTGGATAAATTATTGGGAGGGGCTGGAAATGAACCGGCGGTCTTGGTACATATTGGTACCAATGACAAAGTAAGTGTAAGATGGAGTGTCCTAAAGAATGATTTTAAAGAACTAGGGAATAAGCTTAAAGCAAGGACCTCCAAGGTAGTATTTTCTGAGATACTACCAGTGCCACGTGCTAGCCCAGGGAGACAGAAGGAGCTTAGGGAGGTTAATGGGTGGCTAAAAAAAGTGGTGGATTGCAGAGGGTTTGGGGTTTTTAGAGCACTGGGCTGACTTCTCACTTGGGTACAATCTCTTTAGCAGTGATGTATTGCACCTTATGATGAGGGAGCTTTTGTGCTAGGATGGTAGAAAGGCTGGGGGGGTGTTAAACTAGAAGTGGGGGGAAGGGACTAGAAGGAATGTTAAGCCTTTTTATTAACCTGTAGTCAGAGAAGATATTTATAGTGGAACTAGCGGCAACATTGAATCTTTGTGGGTTAAGTTAAATAGAGGAGGAGCTAATTCTAAACGAATATTGGTGGGAGTATGCTATAAACCCCCAAATATAACTGAAACTGAGGAACTGCAATTATTGTTACAGATTAGAAATGCAGCTAATCATGGGCAAGTTCTAATAACGGGATATTTTAATTACCCTGAAATAAAACTGGATACATGAGACCAGCAGTTCAGCTAAAGGGAGCAGGTTCTTCAGTACACTCAGGGATCATTATCTGGCCCAAGAACCTACTAGAAATGGGGCCATCTTGGATTTAGTCATCACAAGTAATATTGATATAATATCAAATGTAAAAATAGGGGAACCCTTGGGGAACAGTGATCACAACACAGTCTCATTTGAGATTGAATACAAAAAACAGAGTTGTAAGGGGCCAACAAAAACTCAAAATTTTAAAAGGGCTAACTTTATAGGGCTAAGGGCAGCAATACAACATATAGACTGGGATAAAGAACTTACAGGGAAAAATGCTGAAAATAAATGGACAACATTCAAATCCTTAAGCAGTTTATATTTGTAACATAGTGGGAAAAATCTTTTATTTACATTTATTTACAAAAACAACGATGCAACTTAGACACTTAAAAAACAATTAAAAAACATAGATGGGATAAAATCATCCCCTTTTCCATTATCTACTTATAAGGTCTTATTATAGAGAATAAAATTCATATTTGCTGAACTGCATTTTCCTCAAAGTATTAATGTATTCTTTTTTCAATGCAGTTCAATATGTATTCCAACTATAATAATTAACCAAAACATATGAGAGACTTTTTATTCATGTTAGCCAGGGCAACACAATAGTATTGAGAAAGAAGGTGTCTTTCCAGTGCAGTACTTTCATTAATTCCTCCTTTGTTGTAAATTAGAAATTGTACTCTGCCACCATACTTCGAAATTGTATTGTAGAACTGAGAAATGTAATACTGCAGTTGAATTTAGTATTCCGTTATACACTCTCTATATGCTATTTATTTCAATTAGCTGTAGGAATTTCTAAGTAACAAAAGTCTATTTTGGAGCACCCCCAATTACAAGCTCCTATTCTCTATATGCTATTAGCTGTAGGAATAGGTGAGTTGCATAAAGCTATTTCGGAGCACTCTCAATTTTTGGAGCTCCTGTTCTGATAACACTTCTTTCTTAATCTATAAGTCGCTACATTTAAAGGTGAGATAAAAGAAAGGAAACAAAAAAAGTTCTCTAGAGATCTTAATGACTTTAAAACAGGAAGAATATACTTAAATGTTTTCCTAGTTGGTGTTTGTTTGGAAAACTTTTATGACAGATGTAAGTTCATCTATGATCCTTCTGACGTAGAAGAACCACCTCCCTACAGTGTTAGAAAAACATTTAATACAAGAGAAGTAAGAACAGGGCATCACACTAGATCAGCACAAGAGAAACCTCAAACCAATACTAACATTTTTTTAGAAGGAGGGCGAGGTACAAGAAGGAAAATATACAGAGAAAACAAACCCAAGATGAATCAGTTCTCTTAGGAACAGTAAATAATAACACAGAAATGGATTTACAAATCATAAACCTATCCAAGTTTAACCTCAATCCCTCCCACATATCAGTGTTAAAAAAGGGGCTATCTTTTGTTCCTTCCTCAAATTCAGACCTCTTTATAAATAGAAAAGATCTTAATCTTTTCCTAAGAAAATTAGCATTACATAAATTCTATAAACACAGAAAGAACAGAGACTATCAAAATTGGGGCATTCAAAAAGAAGATATAGAAGGCCTAAACACACTGATGTCTCTATTAGAAGATAATGAGGGAGGTGTGAATAACACTGAAATAAATAAACATACATTTAAGAAAAATAGCAAATTCACTCCATCTACCAGTGAATACGCGAATATCTTTATATTTGGACAACAGGTTACTGCTGACTTGGAAAAGTTATATGATTGTAAACAAAAAAAGAATTTAGATTTGAGTAGGCAAGAGAATATTGCTTTACAAGAATTAGAACAGTGCAAAAGCCTACAAATAAAACAGGCTGACAAAGGAGGGAACATAGTATTGATGCAGACTGAGGACTACATCCTAATGTGTAATAAGATCTTAAAAGATAATACCACCTATGAAACGTTAGAACAGAACCCAACATTTAAATATAGAGGGATATTAAAAGGAATTCTGGAGGAAGCCTTACAAAAGGATATCATTCTGAAAGCTACATATGAATATCTTTTACCTCAAAAAACAACAATCTCTACTTTCTACTCATTACCTAAAATACATAAGAAAGTAACACCCATTCCTGGTAGACCGATAGTCTCTGGAAATTAAAATCTGTCACAAAACTGTAGTTTCTTCCTTGATTTTCACCTTAAGAATCTAGTAACTGCCTTACCATCCTATCTAAAGGATGTAGTGATGTACTGAGAGCTCTAGAAGACCTAACCATTCCTGAAAGGGCATGGCTTATAGGTATAGATGTAGAAGCCCTTTAGAGTTCTATACCACACAAGGATGGCATTATGGCAGTGCAATATTTTTTGCAAACACAAAATGAGGAAAACAAATACTTTAACTCATTTTTAATTCAATTACTTGAGTTTGTGTTAACTAAAAATCACTTTATCTTTGGAGGCAGATGGATACACAAAATAAAAGGAACTGCTATGGGCACTCCTTGTGCCCCAACATATGCAAATCTCTTCTTAGGATGGTGGGGGAAAAAAATGGTTTTCAATGAACAACTGAAAGAATACACAGATAACATTCTACTATGGAGGCGTTTCATAGATGACGTCCTAGTAATATGGGATGGACCTAAAGAAATGTTTATCTCTTTCATGAAAATTTTAAATACAAATCCCCTAGGTTTGAGATTTACATTTGGAATGGATAAAAAAAAAAAGCTATATCCTTTCTGGACTTCGTTAATAAGAAAAAGCAATATGGTGATATCCATACAACTACCCATAGAAAGAGCACTGCCACTAATAGCCTTCTACACTGGTCGAGCCAACATTATGAACCTCAAAAAAGAGGAATTCCAAGAGGCCAGTACCTAAGGTTAAGGAGAAACTGCAGTACAATAGATCAATCAATTTAAAGAAGAGGCAAATAAACTATGATTAAGATTAAAAATAGAGGATATCCCAATAGGTGTTTGAAAAAGGCCTACAAACTAGCTCTAGAGACTAATAGGACTGATTTGATCAGTATCCAAAATCAGAGAACTGAAGACAATAAAGATGAAAAAACTGTAAGATGTGTTCTTAGTTTTGGACAGAACTCTGAGGAAATTAAAAATATTTTCTCAAAACATTGGAATCTTCTTCTATTAGATAGAGAACTCAAAGAAGTTCTAACTCCCAATACCAGCATGACTTATCGTAGAAATAGAAACCTAAAAAACAGATTGATTCATAGGCACCTTGAATTAAAGGAACCCAAGAAGACATGGTTACAACCATTGAATGGATGCTACAGATGTGGTAAATGTAAATTTAGAAAATTTCTGACGCCTGCCAGGAGATGAATACATAATTAAAGGATTCTTTAGTTGTTGTACTACAGGGGTCATTTATGTAGCCCAATGTACCTGTGATTTGATCTACGTAGGTAAAATCAGTCGCCGCATAGGTGAACATATATATGCTATTGAGAAAGATATTGATACACCTTTATCAAGACACATAAAGTATCATCATAATAAGGATGTAAATTCGGTCCATTTCTTTGCTATTGATGGGGCCAAACTAGGCCCAAGAGGAGGAGATATTGTCAAAATATTGTTGAGAAAAGAATGCAAATGGATATATAAACTATATGCACAAACACCAGATGGGTTAAATGAGGGTTTCAGTGCCTATCTATAAGTCTAATGGTTGGTCAATTTAACTTTCTCTCATTTCTCTACATACCGAATCAGCAGACTTTTAATCTAAGGACTGGATAACTCATATCTTACTTGAATATCCAAGTCTAGAAAGTATAAAATTATATATAATATTCACTGAATTTAATAAAATTTCATTTTCTTTTATCATTGTACTTAACAAATATTCACACTTTTTAAGAAATATTTAGAATCTAAAGATATACTTTTCTTTATCTAGATATTTTAATTTAAGCCACCATTTAATAAGGAAATTGCATTTATGCAATAATTTTTAGGTTGAAAATATTAATATCAACCCATATCACTATGCACTAATAAGCACTGACACATCTCATTATTTTAAACTCCATAATATGAAGTGAATCTAACATCGGTGTAATATAATGTATAATTCATTTTTTTACAGTCATAAATATATACCAATATAATTCCTTTTCTATTGTTTTAAATATCCTTTGACAATCTAAAATTACAACCCATAAATTAATCTTATCTCCTCCCTTTTTAGTGATTAGATTATTCATTATTGAATTTATGATTTAAATGTCCTATTATATCCCAGGTTGCCATAGTAACAAGTTTTGCTATAAATACACTTCAATAGGAACAACACGCCTTCCTCCCCTTTGAGAAAGGCGCTTTTGCGTTGAAACGTACGTCAGGGTCAAACGTACGGCGTGACGTCACATGCCGACGTCTAAGGTTCAGACAGACGGCATGGAGCTACACGCTGCCGTATTATAGAGACAAAAATCAGAAGTTAGCAGATACAATATGTATAGGGAACATTAGGAGTACTTTTTACAAACAAAAGCTCTTAGATTAAGCTCGCTACAGATATACAACTAGCGATTTATAGATTAAGAAAGAAGTGTTATCAGAACAGGAGCTCCAAAAAATTGAGAGTGCTCCGAAATAGCTGTAGGAATACGTGAGTTGCATAAAGCGAATAGCATATAGAGAATAGGAGCTTGTAATTGGGGGTGCTCCAAAACAGCCTTTTGCAACTTAGAAATTCCTACAGCTAATTGAAATAAATAGCATATAGAGAGTGTATAACAGAATACTAAATACAACTGCAGTATTACATTTCTCAGTACTACAATACAATTTAGAAGCATGGTGGCAGAGTACAATTTCTAATTTACAACAAAGGAGCAATTAATGAAAGTACTGCACTGGAAAGACACCTTCTTTCTCAATACTATTGTGTTGCCCTGGCTAACATGAATAAAAAGTCTCTCATATGTCTTGGTTAATTATTATAGTTGGAATACATATTGAACTGCATTGAAAAAAGAATACATTAATACTTTGAGGCAAATGCAGTTCAGCAAATATTAAATGTATTCTCTATAATAAGACCTTCTAAATAGATAATGGAAAAGGGGATGATTTTATCCCATTTATGTTTTTTAATTGTTTTTTAAGTGTCTAAGTTGCATCGTTGTTTTTGTGAATAAATGTAAATAAAAGATTTTTCCCACTATGTTACAAATATAAACTCCTTAAAGTAAATATAGTGCTAAGCACTTCTAGTGGGAGGTAAAACTCCTATAAGTCTTTCTATACTTAACATCCAAACCCTTACTAAATATACATACACGTACCATGTGGAAATAAAATGAATAGAGTAAATCACATCCCTTGTGGCTTAACAATGACTTAAAGATCACAATAAGGAAAAAGAAACATGCAATTAAATTACACAAGAAGAACCAGCTTTATGTGGCTATAAGGAAATAAACAAGGCTTGCAAAAAGGCCTATTAGACTTGCAGGAAAAGGGAGATGAGCTAAATAGGTTATTTTCTTCTGGATATACCAGTGGTTGGGACACTGCAACAAAATGGGGCTACACTACCATCACTAAATAAATTGGTTAACGCTGGAAAAAATCCAAAAGAGATTGGAGAAAATAAATGTTAATAAAGCTTCAGGTCTTGATGGAATACACCCAAGGGTACGGAGGGAACTTAGCTGTAATAGCCAAACCATTATATCTAATTTTTCAAGACTCACTGAGTTGCTACCACAGGGTTGCTACCAGATGACTGGAGAAAAGCAGAGGTGATACCTATATTTAAGAAGGGAGCAAGAGCAAATCTGGGGAATTATAGACCAGTGAGTTTCACATCTGAAGTTGGGAAGCTTTTAGAAGGGTTAATAAGGGACAGTATACAAGAATATGTCTATTTGAACAAGATCATAAGTAGCAGTCAACACAGATTTATGAAGGATACGTCATGTCAGACCAATCTAAATAGTTTCTATAAGGAGGTTAGTAGGAACTTGCATCAGGGATACTCTCTGGATATAGTCTTTTTGGATTTTGCAAAGGCTTTTGAGAGACTTTTGAGCAAACTAAAGGATACATGAATTGCAGTAAATATCTACTCCGGGATTGAGAGCTGGCTAAAAGACAGGAAGCAAAGGGTAGTTGTAAAATGAACATACTCCAGTTGGACTAATCTGGTAAGTGGGGTTCCTCATGGTTTAGTATTAGGTCCTCTCATTTTTAACATATTTATTATTGACAAAGAAGTAGGACTTGAAAGTAGTGTCTCTATTTTTGCTGATGACATCAAGTTGTGCAAGGTAATTAAAATCAGATAATGATGTACTTTCCCTACAAAGGGATTTGCATAAATTAGAGAAATGGGGGCTAAATGGTAGATGAGATTCAATACAAATAAATGTAAGTTTATACATTTGGGAAGGAAAAATAGCCATTCAATTTATAATCTCAATGGAGCAAATCTAGGGGTATCTTATATTGAAAGGGATTTGGGAGTGCTTGTGGACAATCACCTTGGTAGCAGTGCTTAATGCCAATCAGCAGCTGCAAAGGCAAGTAAAATATTAGCATGTATTAAGGGTATAGAAGCAACGGAAGCAGATATAATTCTGTCACTGTGCAAATGCCTAGAATACCCTCATTTGGAATATGCAGTAGAATTGTGGGCACCTCTTCATAAAAAGGACATTTTAGAGGTAGAAAAAGTACAGAGAAGGACAACAAAACTAATAAAGGTGAATGGAGGAACTAAGTTTAAAAAATGTGTTTGCCTTCCTCTGGACCAATTAACAATTATTAACACATAGTCCACATATTGGAAGGATCAGAAGAGATCGAAAAAGCTTGAACTTGATGGGCTAACAGTCTTTATTCAACCTCAAATACCATATAACTATGTAATACCATAGACTGGCAAAACAATCTGGCTAGCATTGTTCAGCAGCTGCTAAGGAAGATGAAGCTTTCCGAAATAGAAAAAAACTTAAGGTAGAGCTGTGGAGTTTCTGTATGCAAATGATCATGGCACCATAATTGCTCCAGAAGGTTTGTCAAATCTAGGACCAAAAGCTGAATGTTGTGCATTAAACAAAACTCCTAGAAGAAATACTTTCTGAAATGTAAACTGCACTCATACTTTACAAACTGGAACAAGCTGTGGAGCAGACTTACATTAAAGGCATTTGTACTCCACAAACAAATAAATGTTGTTTGTGTTACATCACTTCCTTATAAATAATTCAGCAGAGAGAGTGGGGGAGGAAGAAGTTAGAGCGCTAATTAGAAGTTAGATAACTGGGTATGATAAAACCCTTCACCTTTAGCATCTTAGATACCTCTTTTTTTTTTTTTTTTTTTGTATTTTTTTTTTTACATTTATTTTAAACGATTTATATAAGCCAACACACACACACTATGGGCCCTATTAAATTATCCCTCGTAGTTCTATCGGTGCTCGCAAAAGGCAGTTTTTCTGCTGTTTGAGAGTACCGAATCTCTCGCAGCCTGCTTTGCGATATGACTACGAAAAAATGGCCGAGAATAGGCTCTGAGAGAGCTACGTAGTCACACGCAGCCTTAAATCTACGCATGATTATCGAATATCGTAAGAATCCCTACAGGCACAAAAAGTGCCCGCAAGGGATCCTAAAGCCTCTACGTGCTGCCTCTGATCAGCCCGAGACAGCAGTGTGAGGCTCCCCCCTGCACCCTATACACATCCCCATGCTGCAGGGGTCTCTATCGGGACCCATGCAGCACCCCCACATTAACCCCGTGCAGCGGGGGTCCCCAATCGTCACCGATCAGGCCCCCTCTGCATTTAAAAGTTTTAAATTCCCCGCCGCGGCTCCTTAAAGGGGCCGCGGCACACTAATTGCCAATCCTGGCCGCGGCCCAAAAAATTAACCCCCCTCTATGCTGGGGGTCCCCATCGGGACCCCCGAAGTGTCCCCACATAAACCCATTGCAGGGGGGGTCCCCGATCTGCATAGATCAGGCCCTCCGCTGCATTTAAAAGTTTTAACCCCGCAGCCCCCCCAAATTAACCCCCTGCAGCGGGGGTCCCCGATCGGCACCAATCGTGACCCTGCTGCATTTCAATTTTAAATTTCCCGCCTCGCGGGTCCTTAAAGGACCGTAAAGGTCCTGAAAGGACTCGCACTAAAAATATTAACCCCAGGCAACTATAATTAATATAAATAACTTTAATGGGATATTTTTATCCCTAAATAGCGCCGCTTAAAAGTTATAAAAATAGGTGCACAATATAGAAAAATACTATATGATATAAGAATGAGGATAGATCAGTATCATCACCAATATAAAGATCTGGTCATGAGAGGTACCCTAAATAAAGGGTTAACGTATTCAAAAATAATAGATGAATGAAGTATTGAATCCTCATATATCAGAATAAACTGATATACCTGAAAAAGTCAGGATATACTGATAATCATCGGATTATTCTATATAGAAAGCACTATAAGGAAAAAACTAATGTTAAAAACAAAATTAAGAGTAAAACAGAGATCATAAATAAACTGGAGGTATCAATATATATGTAAATATCAATATCAAAGATATTAGGGACACTTTGACTTTATTAAAAGGTAATGAATGATAATAGAAGCTGCAGATAACATATAACAGTATAACAATATAGTGTATTGGCAAAACGTTGCCACACTTAGTATACTTGCTGTTCAGTTGCTATGCTTCATGTGTAACATGTCCCATCAATTCACTATGTTAGATTGGTCCTCCAGTGGTCTCTGTCCTCTAGGACTATTGATAAAAGTGCCAACGGGCCGTTTCGTCCATCCTCGTGGACTTTCTCTAAGGCTGTATTCTATGCTGGACTCTCTGGCTTATAAAGCCAGTTTATTGATGATGTGTATTGCGTCATTACGTTTGCGTAACTGCGTCATTGCGCTTTTTTGAAACTGTTAAACTTTATTTAAATGGACAGTGGGCATTTTCAAAAGACAACTAACTTTATTGTTCCCGATTTTTACAAAGGTTAACAAAAAGCAAAATGCAATTATTTACTGAATGTATATGGGACTAGAGATCAAGATTTTAAGAAAGAATTTAAGAAAGAACTCATTTTGAGGAAAAAAAGAAAGTTTAACAGAGATTCTCAAGATTATCAGACAGGAAGGGTTTACAGATTAAGACCAGTCACAAGAAGAATACAAGAAGAAGTAAGCTCCTCAGACTATGAACAGTCAGACAAGGAAGATCAAACAACGGACAAAATAACTAGCCCTACTACCCTGCAGAATTCTCAACAACCTGTCCAAGGCCCAATTACTAGATCTTTATGAAATCATACGACTCTGGAACATCACCATTTTTTAGCCAAGGGGCACGTCCAAAACAATTGGCATGGAACAAGACAAAGGTACAAGAAAAACAACAACAATTAGTCAAAGGGCAAACAACAAGTCAAGTAAACAAAGAATCAGTGGGGATGCTTAGCAAAGAAACTGAAGATATGGACAAATTAATAATGAAAACAAAAGCAAGATTATCAAATAAGGAAAACAACAGTCAAGCAATCCTCCACAGAATGGCCATAGATTCTTCTGTACAAAATGATTGCAATGCATTAAACAAACAAACTAATGAGAGTGTAAATTTGGACGGCCGAATAGGAACTGCTACTCCGAAAAACAAGCATCATTAATCTTTCTGATTTTATATTAAAAGAAGCACATGAGTCAATCTTGAGAAAAGGTTTGTCATTTGTACCAACCAAAGATTCTAACTTGTTCGAGAATATAAAAGATATCAATCTCTTTGTTAGAAAATTGGAGCTGAAAAAATGGTTTTTGAATAAAGAAGAACGAGAATTAAACCAATTAGGAGTGGACAAAGATCAAGTAGAAGCCTTCAAAGCATTGATGGGTCTACTAAACTAACAAAAAGAATATATGCAAAGTAAAACATCTCAAAGAATTAAAAAGACAAAAAGTAAATTCACCCCAGATTTATCCATTTTTAGCAATATACAATTTTTTCTTGACATGGTTGAAAAGGATCTAAAAGAACATATGGAAACAGCAAAGGAGTAGGAGTTGAAATACAACTCCAAACAAAATATCAACAGCCAAGAGAGAAAAGCTCTAAAAGAATTGAGCAAACAAGTAGTCCCTGTACCAGGCCTGTCCCATCGTTTCTAGCAATAATTGCTCAACGGAAAAAATAAGTATGTTTGTAGATGGCCATCTCAAAGAGATAGTAAAAACACTGCCATCATATTTACAGGACACTTTGGATGTTTTAAAACAAATGGATGGTATTTCGGTACCAGAAGCAACCATATTGATTACTATTGACGTTGAACAATTATATTCATCCATACCACACGATAAAGGCATTGCAGCAGTGGAACATTTTCTAAGCATGCAAAGTATTAAGGATATAGAATTCAATTAATTCATTATCAGATTATTGAAATTCATATTAACAAAAAAAAATTTTTTGTTTAACAACCGGTGGTATCAACAAAACAAGGGCACAGCGATGGGGACAGCCTGTGCCCCAAGTTATGCAAATCTATACTTGGGGTACTGGGAAAAAACGGAAGTGTTTGAAGAAAGAATGCATGAATACACCAAAAATATAATATTATGGCAACGTTATATCGATGATATATTGATTTTCTGGACTGCTACCGAAAATGAATTTGTTAAATTCATAGGTGTTTTGAATAAGAACAACTGGGGGTTAAAATTCACATATTCACTGAACAATCAAAAAGTTGAATTTCTTGATCTGATCTTGTCAAAAGACGATAAAGGAAATATCCATACATCTGTATTTCGGAAACCCACAGCCTCAAATACTTTGCTGCACTGGTCAAGCCAGCACCCTGTCACATTAAAATCTGGAATACCTATGGGACAGTATTTGAGATTAAAAAGAAACTGTGATGATATAATGGATTTCAAAGAAAAGGAAAAAGACTTGAGAACAAGATTTAAACAACGTGGTTACCCTAATCGTGTTCTAAAAAGAGCATATAAAAGAGCACTGACAAGCGAACGCCAAGATCTATTATATAAGATGAAATCCGAAGAAAAAGACACAGAGCAGATAATACGCTGTATTATGACATATGGGAGAGATTGGAAAACCATTCGAAATATTCTGAAGAAACATTGGTATATTTTGAGAGAAGATACAACTCTGAAAGACTTCATAACAGAATAACCTTCAATTACATATAGAAGGAATAACAGTGTTAAAGACATCTTGGTCAAAAGTCTTTTTAATCCCCCAAAAAGACCAGAAAACTGGTTAACACCTACAAAGGGCCTCTTTAAGTGTGGCCACTGCAAGGCATGTAAATACATTAAACCATGTAAAGATTTCACAGATATCAATACAGGAATCAAGTATCCAGTGAAAAGTCTAATAAATTGTGAAACCACTCACGTTATATATGTCATGACATGCTCTTGTAAAAAATATTACGTAGGTAAAACATTCCGTCAGCTACGTAGGAGAATACTAGAACATGCATACTCTATTAAAAAACAATTGGATACCTCTGTCTCGAGGCATATAAAATTATTTCATAGAAATCAACCGGAGGCTATGACATTTCAAGTCTTAGAAAGATTGTTTCAAGGACCAAGAGGTGGTGACATAGATAGAAAACTTCTACAAGCTGAAAGCAAATGGATCTTCACAATCAATAGTAAATACCCTAATGGGTTAAATGGGGGATACTCCTATACAGCCTTTATTTAAATTGAAAAAGGGTTCTCGAATATGGGTTAACATATAAAGAGTTAAGATACTTTATGTCTGGAGGGGCTGATATGTTACAACATTCTCTAGGGTCCCCTATTTTTTCTAATTTATTTATAAATTTTCCACAGTATATAAATTTCACTTAACAGATACATCAGTATCATCTTTTGTTATTCACTCTTTTCTTCTTTGAACCCAAATATACAATCAAAACACTTTATATAGGCTTTAGACCTAATAATTCACCTAAGTTTAATTTATTTATTATTATTTTAAAGATAGACAATAATCATTCACTTTTAGAGTTACATTTTATATTATATATCGACATAAGAGGTCACTTCAGTGTTATATCACTCACCACTTATTATATCATCATATTATTATTTTATGCTTCATTATTATTCTTATTGGACTAGTGTTGTCCACTGTACAATGATAATTATTATATAATTATTTTAGATTTCACATCACCACACTACATAAAATAGTAGTTATATTACCTATTTTATCACTTTATCATATTACCTCTTTTATCACTTTTTCTAATAATGGGAGATTTTATTTACCCTGAAATAAACTGGATAAATGAGACCAGCAGTTCAGCTAAGGGGAGCAGGTTCTTGAGTACACTCAGGGATCATTATCTGGCCCAGGTTATACAGGAGCCTACTAGAAATGAAGCTATCTTAGATTTACTCATTACAAATAATATTGATATTGTATCAAATGTTGAAATAGGGCAACCTTTGGGAAACAGTGATCACAACACAGTCTCATTTGAGATTAAATTTAAAAAACAAAACTGTAAGGCACAACAAAAACTCTGAATTTTAAAAGGGCAGATTTTAAAGGTCTAAGGGCAGCAATACAAAGTATAGACTGGGACAGAGAACTGATAGGTAAAAACACTGAACATAAATGGACAACATTTAAATCCTTACTAAATATTCATACACATCAGCATATACCGTGTGGGAATAAATAACAACCCATGTGGCTTAACAATGATTTAAAGATCAAGATACGGAGTAAAAAACAGGCATTTAAATTATACCAACAAGAGGACAGAGACTGCTTTACGGGAATACAAGGAAATCAACAAGGCTTGCAAAAGCGCGATTAGACTGGCTAAAATAGAAAATGAAAAATTAATTGCAAAAGAGAGTAAGACTAACCCTAAAATATTTTTTAAGTATATTAATGGGAAGAAGGCGAGGAAGGAAGCTATAGGAACATTACAATGTGAAACAGGCTGTCTGAAAATTAGTGACCAGGAAAAGGCAGATGAGCTAAATAGGTTCTTTTCTTCGGTATACACAAGGGAGGTACCAGTGGTTGGGACACTGCGACATAATGGGGCTACACAACCTTTGCCAAATAATTGGTTAACACAGGAAGTAATCCAAAAGAGGTTGGAAAAAATAAATGTTAATAAAGCCCTGCGTCCTGATGGAATACATCCAAGGGTACTAAGGGAACTGGGTTCTGTAATAGCCAAACCATTATATTTAATTTTTCAAGATTCACTCAACACAGGGTCTCTACCAGATGACTGGAGAAAAGCTGATGGCATACCTATATTTAAAAAGGGAGCAAGAGCAAATCCGGGGAATTATAGACCAGTGAGCCTCACTTCTGTAGTGGGGAAGCTTTTAGAAGGGTTAATAAGGGATAATATACAAGAATATGTCTATTTGAACAGGATTATAAGTAGGAGTCAACATGGGTTTATGAGGGATAGGTCATGTCAAACAAATCTAATTAGTTTCTATGAGGAGGTTAGTAGGAACCTGGATCAAGGCAACTCAGTGGATGTAGTCTTTTTGGATTTTGCAAAGGCTTTTGATACAGTGCCACATGGGAGACTATTGGGCAAACTAAGGGATACAGGAATTGCAGTAAATATCTGCTCATGGGTTGAGAGCTGGCTAAAAGACAGGAAGCAAAGGGTTGTTGTAAATGGAACATACTCCGATTGGACTAATGTGGTAAGTGGGGTTCCTCAGGGTTCAGTATTAGGTCCTCTCCTTTTTAACATATTTATTAATGACTTAGAGGTAGAATTGGAGTGTGCTTTCCCTCCAAGGGGATTTACATAAAATTGAGGAATGGGCATCTAAATGGCAGATGAGATTTAATACGAATAAATGTAAGGTTATGCATCTGGGAAGGAAAAATAGCCATGCAATTTATAATCTTAATGGAGCAAATCTAGGTGTATCAGATATTGAAAGGGATTTGGGAGTGCTTGTGGACAACCACTAGGTAACAGTGCTCAAAGCCAAGCAGCAGCTGCAAAGGCAAATAAAATATTAGCATGTATTAAGAAGGGTATAGAAGCCAGGGAAGCAAATATAATTCTGCCACTATACAAATCTCTAGTACGCCCTCATTTGGAATATGGAGTACAATTTTGGGCACCACTTCATAAAAAGGACATTTTAGAGCTGGAAAAGGTACAGAGAAGGGCAACCAAACTAATAAGGGGAATGGAGGGGCTAAGTTATGAAGAAAGACTAACCAAATTAAACTTATTTTCTCTAGAAAAAAGGCGTCTAAGAGGAGATATGATTACCTTATATAAATACATCCGGGGTCAGTATAAAGATTTGTCGGGGGAACTTTTTGTGCCAAGAGGTTTTCAACTGACAAGAGGACATCCCTTGAGGTTAGAAGTAAAAAGATTCCACCTCAAAGCAAGAAAAGGGTTCTTCACAGTAAGGGTGGTTAATCTGTGGAATTCTCTACCAGAGGAGGTGGTGACAGCGGATTCGATAGATAACTTTAAAAGGGGACTAGATTTATTTCTAATTAAAAAGGGTATTCAGGTTTATCATGGATAATTAGAGAGACAGTAATGATCCAAATTTTTAATATTTCCCCTTTAGACAATTGGCTAAGTCTCGCTTTTTTTTTTTTTTCTATTTGCCTTCCTCTGGACTAATTAATAATAATAAAAAAACAAACAAACAAAAAAAAACATTAAATAATTGATTAATAATTAATTAACAACTAATGAATTAATAGTTAATCCGCATATTGCAGATCAAAGGAGATCTTAAAAGGTTGAACTTGATGGACTGAAAGTCTTTTTTCAACCTTAAATACTATGGGCCTATTCTGCTACTCTATTCCCCTCCGGCCGGGGATTCCGGCAGGCTTGCGGCCGGTGCCTTGCTATCTCTTGCGGCCGCTCGCGCCGGAGGAAATCCTTTGATCTAAAACGGCCGCAAGGAAATCGGCCGTAAGAAAATCCTATTTGCAATTCAATTGGGAACCCTCTCAGAAAGGCTAAAAGCGAGCCGCAGCTTACTTGCAGGAAAGAGGTCCCGCTAGCACCAATTAAGCACGAAATATAGCCCAAATAAAGCCATCCTGCACTTTGAGAAGACTATAAAGTGATTTTAGGTGTTAGCAAAAATAGCACAAATTTTCCCTATACTCAAATCCGTAAAATATTTATTTTTTTAATATCCGTCAAATATCCATGTAAAAAGTCCATAGGGCTTGGAGCACCTCAGACCCGCCCACGCCGCAGACGGAGAATAAACAGTTTTGAACTCGGGTTTGGGCTGATGTGCAAGCTTGAGAGTGGGTTACTTTTAATCCTCATGTACCCCAATATGATCCCTAGCATTTACAGAGCTGTACAGTGCAGGCTTGAATTTATTTTTGACTTTGTAGATTTCTGAGCTTACGGCCGGTTCCAAGATATGCGGCCGGCCGTAAGAGGAGATCCTTGCGGGGCCGTTTAATTGAATTGCGAGGTAACGGGACCCCCGCAAGGAATCGCAGCCTTACGGCCGGTTTACGGCCGATAATAGAATGAGGCCCAATGTAACTATGTAACTTTTGTTTTGTGATCATTGGGATATCCTATCTTAAATCTTGATCTCTAGTCCCATATACATTCAGTAAATAATTGCATTTTGCTTTTTGTTAACCTTTGTAAAAATCGGGAACAAATAAAGTTAGTTGTCTTTTGAAAATGCCCACTGTCCATTTAAATAAAGTTTAACAGTCTCTAAAAATCGCAATGACGCAGTTACGCAAACGTAATGACGCAATTACGCAATACACATCATCAAACCCGGAAATAAACTGGCTTTATAAGCCAGAGAGTCCAGCATAGAATACAGCCTTAGAGAAAGTCCACGAGGATGGACGAAATGGCCCGTTGGCACTTTTATCAGTAGTCATAGAGGACAGAGACCACTGGAGGACCAATCTAACATAGTGAATTGATGGGACATGTTACACATGAAGCATAGCAACTGAACAGCAAGTATACTAAGTGTGGCAACGTTTTGCCAATACACTATATTGTTATACTGTTATATGTTATCTGCAGCTTCTATTATCATTCATTACCTTTTAATAAAGTCAAAGTGTCCCTAATATCTTTGATATTGATATTTACATATATATTGTTACCTCCAGTTTAAATTTTAAGCGGCGCTA
>CM050166.1:260435101-260457601 GCA_027410445.1 Discoglossus pictus | reverse complement strand
TGTATCATTACTAATCATTAATATTAAAAAAGGTTAACGTTTAAGAATGTGCATTAAAAATGTTGATTAATTAATTATTAATGTATGTACATTATTTAAATAATTATTTAAATAATCCAGTTCTTATATATTTTGTATACAACTCTAAAAAAAAAAAAAGGGAACATGGTTATGTGTTGATGTTATATTTAGTCAGACATTAATTTAATATTAATACACATTCATTGATTCTTATTCAAAGACTAACAGTAATATTGAGTGTATGTTTATAATCTATGCTTTCATATGTGTGTTCATGTTGATTTATTGATATATTTATTTCATGTTTTTAATCTATGCAAAAATAGGTATGTTAAGCCTCATTGATTAATACAGATGAAGTAACATATTATACATTAATTTTACTATTTTGTATAATTGCAGTGAATTCTACGTGAATGACCAGAGATAGTGACGTTTGCACAAATTGAACATCATAAGGATAATTTGGACAGGTATAGAATTTTAATTATTTTATTATGGCAAAATATTAAAAAAGATGATGTTTTTAATGTAGACAAATATATGTCTGTTGATGTTCATTTAATGATATTGATGAAGCAAAAGTTTAAAAATATTATCTATTTGATTTTACAGTTTATTCGGATCTGCAAGGGAATAAACAGACAGTGTGACGTTTGCATCCTTTGAACAACATCAACATCATCTTCACAGGTATAAAATGTTATTTTGTAGTGACGCATAGAAAAAGGCTATGTATTATATATTTGGTGAAAATTTACATTGATTGAAAATGGATAGTACTTATTGAGTCATTAATTTATGATATTTAGTTAAAACATTAAAAAAGTTGAAAAGACAATACTAAGTAATAATAATATTTAAAGAAAAGAAGAAGCTTACAACACTTGCAAAAAAATAAAAGGATGGTATGCTGTGAATTCAATCAAGAAGGAATGTCATTGAAAGATTAGTAATATAAAGATGGATATGTGCAGCTATTTCCGATTTCATATATGTGAATAAAATACTTTGAAAAATGGTTTCATTTCTTTCAGACTAAAGTGCAACAATTGAAAATGTTTTATTAGTTTATTCATCTACTTTAATTTAAAAGTACAAATCGGAAAAAAAATGTATATAAAACAAAGAACAAACAATATTTACATCTCTATTTAAAATTACAGATTAAAATGGCGGACAATGGAGAAGACAAAATTGAACGCAAAAGAAGATTGGCAAGGGAAAGGAAGCAAAGGTGGAGAGATGCTCAGAAACCGGAAACTTGCGAGAAGAAGATCGACAGAGACTTTTAAATAAAAGAAAGATGAGTAAGAAAGCCGCAAGTGAGTGTGTTGGGGCTACCAAGAAGCGTAAAAGTAAACAAAAACATCTCTGTGAACCATTGTCCAATGACTATTTTGCAGAATGACTTAAATGTAGAAACACAAGAAAAAAATGTACATATAGAAAGTGGGTCTGATATTTATGTTGAAGAAATGCATGATAATGTGTTTACTACTGCAGTACAAGTAGATACTCATTATTGGGGGTTACTTAATGTGGTTTGTCAGTTTTGTGGGGCCTATCATTTTATAAAGGAAAGACCTACTGACGGAAATTTCATTAGTTGCTGTCAGAAAGGAAAGGTGAAACTTCCAGTAAGACACCCATTTCCATATTATTTAGAATGCATTATGAGTGATCCAACATTTCCAAATTATAATAATTTCAAACAAAACATAAGGTCTTATAACCGTGCAATTTCATTCGCTTCAATGGGTGCAACATTAGCAGAAAATGTACCAGGACATGGTCCTTACTGTTTCAGAGTTCACATTTACACCCACAAGAAGGACAGCAAAGGAAATGTGCACAGTTATATGTCTTAGATACGATGGAAGCTGTGGAACAAAGAATGACACTTCCAGTGTTTGCGCATAGTCTTTGAACAGCTTGAAAAAATTATAGAAAAAAAAACATATAGTTAAGCATACAAACAATTAGCACAGCTTGAAAAAGAACAGGAACATGCTGAAAGACATCAATTGCCTACACCAAGAGTCAATATGGTGTTAAAAAGAGATCGCAACACTGATCAAAGAAGATATAATTTACCTACTGTAAACGAGGTTGCCATGTTGTTTAAAAATGAAGATGGTGAACCACCTCTTCAGCGGGATATTAGAATATATCCACGCAATGAAGAACAACCATTTATCAATCACATATATAGTTGTGAGCGTACGAGTTGTTGCTAACGATGCGGGCTCGCGAAGCGAGGGCCGTGGCTCGCAAAGCGAGACACGCGCTTTGCGTAGCGAGGGCACTGGGCCAGGGTCTCAGTTGCTGGCATGGAGCGTCGCAGGCGCTCCATGCCAGCACCTGAGGACCTTGCAAAGTGAGGGCCGCAGTTGCTGGCATGGAGCGCCTTCGGCGCTCCATGCCAGCAACTGCGACCCTCGCAAAATTCACGCCGCAGACCAAACTCCACGACAAACACATTACGACACTCGCAAACAACATACGACACACGTTCACACACATTACGGCCTCGCAACACTCGGACGCTACTCGCGAACATTACAAAATTAAAAACACAATACATACACACAGCACATACATACAAAACTTACCTACAGCAAGAGGTAACATCCAGGACCTCAAAAATGCAACTCACACCTTCATTTCACTACAAATACAACAGTTTACACACGAAAATATTTGCTAAGCGAGAGAAACAATGGCCGCCGAACAAAACGAAAACGAGGCTACACACGCAAACACCATACGAGACACGTTACGACACATTACGACCTCGCAAACATCGGACGCAACACGCCGACATACAAACATTTAAAACACAATAAAAACACACAACACACACATAAAAAGCTTACCTACAGCACGAGGAACCATCCAGCACCTCCAAAAAACAAGTTACACCTTTATTTAAATACAAATAAAACACTTTACACACTAAGAAAATTGCTAGGCGAAAACAAAAATGGCCGACAGACAAAACGAAAACGAGGCTACAGCACTCTCCACACGTAAAACACCACAACACACGAAACTCGAAAAACACTACGAGGCACCAACGGAAAATCCGCTAAGACGGACAACACAGAGAAACCGCCATTTTACGCAAATCCGGAAGTACACCACTACGCTAACGGTTTAGACTCGCGCACGCACAGTATTACACTGCACACATTCACCACGCTAATACAGCAGCTCCACAACACTAATGCTGCACCAACATCATACAAGGTTCACGGATCTTAAACACAATGCTTCAAAATAGGTAAAGTATATTAATTTATTACATGTTTAATATTATACACAAAACAACATTTGCTCAGTTACAATAACATTGCCGTCATTTTTTGACGGGCAATTCGCTAGTATTTATATATTAAGCTGTAATTTAGATCCAATGACATATCCCATTTTCTTTCCAAATGGGGAACCAGGATGGGAACCAAAATTACAATTGGAAAGTTATCCCAATACTAAACTTCGTATTAGATCTAATATTTCCATGCAGGAATATAAAGTGGCACAAACTGCTATCCGTGATTGTTTTAATCCAATTTTACATGGAGGAAAACTCACTCAACAATGGATTATTGATTCATATTTACAAGTTGAAGCCAATAATCTAAATTTTATTAAATATCAACAAAATAAGTTACGAGTAGAACAGTATTGTGGATTAATGGATTATGTGGCAGATTTAGCTTCCAACAGAGACATTCCAGCTGGAAGAGCAATTATTTTGCCATCCTCTTTCCAAGGATCTCCTCGCAATATGCGAGAAAGGTATAATGATGCCATGGCTATTGTTACAAAATTTGGAAAACCAGATTTATTTATTACATTCACGTGTAATCCACAATGGCCAGAGATCAAGGAAAATTTGAATCTGGGACAAACTACTTCTGACCGACCAGATTTAGTGGCAAGAGTATTTAAAATCAAACTCAATTCATTAATACATGATATCACTAAAGCACACTTATTTGGACAATGTGTGGCTTTTGTTTACACCATTGAATTTCAAAAATGGGATTACCACATGCTCACATACTTTTAATACTGCAGGAAAAAGACAAGTTGAACACTGCAGAGAGAGTGGATTCAGTAATTTCTGCACAATTGCCAGACCAAGAAAAATATAAAAAACTTTGGGAGATTGTTACACATAGAATGATTCATAGCCCATGTGGAGAAATGAATCCGAATTCACCATGTATGGAAAATAAAAAATGTACTAAAGAATTTCCAAAACAATTTCAACTGGAAACTTATGCAAATTGTGATGGATATCCTTTGTATAAAAGAACACAAGGACAAACAGCTATTATCCATAGCCAAAAGGTTGATAATAGATTTGTCGTTCCATACAATCCACATTTGCTCATTAAGTAGGACTCGAATGTAGTGTCTCCATTTTTGCTGATGACACTAAGTTGTGCAAGGTAATAAAATCAGATAATGATGTACTTTCCCTACAAAAGGATTTGCATAAATTAGAGAAATGGGCGGCTAAATGGCAGATGAGATTTAATACAAATAAATGTAAGGTTATGCATTTGGGAAGGAAAAATAGCCAAGCAATCTATAATCTTAATGGAGCAAATCTAGGGGTATCAGATATTGAAAGGGATTTGGGAGTACTAGTGGACAACCACCTAGGTAACAGCGCTCAAAGCCAAGCAGCGGCTGCAAAGGCAAATAAAATATTAGCATGTATTAGGAAGGGTATAGAAGCCAGGGAAGAAGATATAATTCTGCCACTATACAAATCTCTAGTACGCCCTCATTTGGAATATGGAGTACAATTTTGGGCACCACCTCACAAAAAAGACATCTTAGAGCTGGAAAAAGTACAGAGAAGGGCTACAAAACTAATAAGGGGAATGGAGGGGCTAAGTTATGAAGAAAGACTAGCAAAATTAAACTTATTTTCGCTAGAAAAAAGGCGTCTAAGAGGAGATATGATTACGTTATTTAAATACATCCAGGGTCCATATAAGGCTTTGTCAAGTGAGCTTTTTGTAGCAAGAGATTTTCAACTGACAAGAGGACATCCGTTGAGGTTAGAGGAAAAAAGATTTCACCTTAAACAAAGAAAAGGGTTCTTCACAGTTAGGGTGGTTAAACTGTGGAATTCTCTACCAAAGGAGGTGGTGACAGCGAATTCGATAGACAACTTCAAAAAGGGGTTAGATATATTTCTGAATAAAGAGGGCATTCAAGGCTATCCTAGATAACTAGCGAAGGAATATTGATCCAGGGAGAAATTTGATCGCCAGTTTCTGGGGTCAGGAAGGAATTTTGCTTTTTTTTCCCCCTTATGAGACAATTGGCAAAGTTTCAATGGGGTTTTTTTTATGTTTGCCTTCCTCTGGATCAATTAACAATAATTAACAATTAACAATAATAATAAATAGTCCAAATTAAAAAGATCAATAGAGATCTAAAAAGGTTGAACTTGATGGACTAACTCTTTATTCATTCTCCAATACTATACTATTAATAATTATTTAATCAATAATTTAATTAATAACTAATCCGCATATTGCAGATCAGAGGAGATCTTAACAGGTTGAACTTGATGGACTGAAAGTCTTTTTTCAGCCTTAATTACTATGTAACTATGTAACTATGTAACTAAGTACAATGCACACATCAATGTGGAAGCTTGCACTTCAATTAAATCAATTAAGTATGTGTATAAATATATATATAAAGGATATGATGCAGCTACTGTTGTTGTACAAGGTGTTGGAAATGAAAACGAAAATCCAATTTTACATGATGAACTATCAAATTATTTAGATGCTCGGTATGTGAGTGCTCCTGAAGCAATGTGGCGCCTTTTGAAATTTGAGATGCATGATCGGTCACATGCTATCTATCGTTTAGCTGCACATTTGCCTCCAAGTCAGTTGGTTTGCTTTACTGCAGGAAATGAAAGACTTGCATTATATCAAAGTGAAGACAGAGATACTACGCTTACTGCGTGGTTTAAATTAAACTGTCAGGATACGGAGGCCAGACAATTTTTATACATAGAGATACCATATCACTATGTATTTATAAATGGTCTATGGCGACAACGAAGAAGAGATACTCATAAAATCATACCACGCATTTATACTGTCAGTCCAAGGGATATTGAACGTTTCAGCTTAAGATTACTTCTGCTACATGTTCCCAATGCACAGAGTTTTGAGCATTTACATACAGTGACTGACATAGTTTATGATACATTCCTATTAGCTGCAAGACATCAAAATTTCATAGCTGATGATACAGAATGGGAGAGGTGTCTGGAAGAAGCAGCACTATGTCAAATGCCTAAGCAAATGAGACAACAATTTGCATTCATTTGTATATTTTGCAATGTACCTGATGCTTTCACTTTGTGGGAAACATTTAAATTAAACATGTCAGAAGATTTCTTGAAACGTTACAGAGAACCAATAGCTCTGTTAAAAACATTGATGGAAATCCAAGAAATATTGTTGGCTCATGGATTAAATTGTGCAAGTTTAAATTTACCTGATCCAGGACTTATAGATGACATCAATTTTGATGATTAGGACACTGAGCTTCAAAAACAAAAAACCCAAGAAAAACTGGCAACTTTAAATACTTTACAGTTAGAAGCATTTCATGCCATCACAAATGCTACAGATGATGAAATGGTCAAAGACCGGTATTTCTATCTAGACGGACCAGGTGGATCAGGAAAAACTTATCTGTACAATTGTTTGATGAGTTATATTCGATCCCAGGGTCAGATAGCTATGCCATTTGCAACAACTGGAATTGCTGCACTTTTGTTACATGGTGGGAGAACTGTGCATAGTGGATTTAAGCTGCCAGTTCCCATTTTGGAAACATCAGTGTCAGATATTCGACTCAATTCCATACAAGCAAAAAAATTCAAAAAAACTAAACGAATTATCATAGATGAGGCAACAATGATGTCATGTCATGCACTGCAATGTATTGACAGATTCTTAAAAGAAGTAATGGATAAAAAGTTGCCATTTGGTGGAAAGGTGATGCTGTTAGGAGGCGATTTTAGGCAAACATTGCCTGTTGTGCCACGCGGAAATAGAACAGAGATCATTGAAACATGTATCAAGACCAGTAAACGGTGGCAAATATTTACACATCTCAAATTAGAATTAAATATGAGATCTGAAGGCCAAAATGAATTCAATGACTGGCTCATTGAAATCGGAGATGGAAAACATCCAGAAATACAGCATTTACCAAATGATACCATTGAAATTCCATCAGAAATGGTTTGCAATGAATCACTCATATCAGCCATATTTCTAAACACTCTTAATAATGAGGATTACACAGACATTGCAAACAAAGTAATATTAACATCAAAAAATATCGATGCCTTGAATGTAAATAACGAAATTTTAAAATACATCAATGCACCACAAAATAATTATTACAGTGCAGATTCGATTCTGTCAGATGATAAAGACAGTGAATCGAATTTTAGTATCGAATTTATTAATTCGTTAACACCATCTGGAATGCCCCCACATATTTTACAATTGAAAAAAGGCGCAATTGTTATGTTATTGCGAAATATAAATCCAAAAAAAGGACTTTGTAATGGGACCCGATTAATTGTGCATGAGTTAAAAGATCATTTTATACATGCAGAAATTCTAACTGGTACCCAATAAAGGTGAACGAGTTTTTATACCAAGAATTGATTTAGCTCCAAGTGAGAGTGGTTTGCCCTTTGTCCTTCAACGGAGACAATTTCCAGTTATCATGGCATTTGCTGTGACCATCAATAAATCCCAAGGACAAACTTTTAAGTCAGTTGGGATTTTTTTAAAGGAACCAGTTTTTGCACATGGACAACTCTATGTTGCTTTTTCAAGGTGCACTAATCCAAAAGAAATTAAAGTGCATGTTGAAGAAAACGAAACTCAGGGTCATTTATTGGACAATGGATGTGTTTACACCAAAAACATTGTCTACTATGAGGTGTTGGAAAGATAGAGGACAATGGTTTCATTTTAATGCCAACATTTTATGGGACTCAATATGATTGCACAAAAAAAACATTTCACATAAAACATCCAAAGAATAAACAGTAAAATATCCTTAAACAGATTGGAATGGGTTCAAAGTTTTATAGTTACATAATTGGCCCCACAAAACAATTAACTGACTTTTTCAAGTTTATAACAGTTAAATGTTATTGTTTGATGTTAAAATTTCACATGTTAAATATGTGTTTTTGGAATTTTGAAAAAAGTTTGGTCAATATATATGTGGTATAGTCAAATATGTATTGTTAGTATAAAGTTTAACTATTTTAAGAATAATTGGAAATGTATCATTTAAAGACAAAGTATTGATTCAGTTAGAAATCCGATCGCCAGTTAATGGGGTCATGAAGGAATTCATTTTTTTCCCTCTGATACAATTGGACAAGTTTCAATAGAGGGTTTTTATTGTTTGCCTTCCTCTGGATTCAATGCTAATTTAGTTTAACAAGAGTTTTACAAATATGTTACAAATGATAAAAAGCATGTTATTGTTAAAACAATTTACTTACTCTAAGTTAATATAGTCCGCAGTTACTCAGTGATAAATATGTATTGAAAAGTGTTAGTATCGTTAACAAAATGTTGAACGAATGTTTCATATACAAGTTTCATGTTACAAAGTTTCATGTTTGTGAAATATAAGTTGAAAGTTAAAAAAATAAAAAGTTAAAATAAATAATGTGTTTTTATTTTAAGAAAAAAAAAAAAAAAAGGGAACAAATGTAGGTGACTCATTTTGTGTTGCAAACAAATTTCACAACTAGTGATGTCGCAAACCTAAAATTTTCGGTTCGCGAACCGCGAACGTGAACCGCAGCAAATGTTCGCGAACCGGCGAACATCGGCGAACCCCCATAGACTTCAATGGGCAGGCGAATTTTAAAACCCACAGGGACTCTTTCTGGCCACAATAGTGATGGGAAAGTTGTTTCAACGGGACTAACACCTGGACTGTGGCATGCCGGAGGGGGATCCATGGCAAAACTCCCATGGAAAATTACATAGTTGATGCAGAGTCTGGTTTTAAGCCATAAAGGGCATAAATTACCTAACATTCCTAAATTGTTTGGAATAACGTGCTTTAAAACATCAGGTATGATGTTGTATCGATCAGGTAGTGTAAGGGTTAGGCCCGATTCACAGTGACAGACCAAACTCCCCGTTTAACGCACCGCAAACAACCACAAACAGTCCATTTGCACAACCGCAAACTCCCCATTTGCACAAGGTTGGATACCAAGCTAGCCATGTCCCGTTCCTTGTCCTCACTGATGTCATTGAAGGTCTCTTCCTCCACCCAGCCACCAAGGGTCCCCGAAAGGTGACAACAAGCCTGGGACGCCTGCTGTGTTTGGTCTTCCACCTCCTCGTAGCCACCTTCCTCCTCTGACTCCTCTTCTTCAGACTCCTCTCACTGCATTGCCTCTCTCTGCATTATTATAAGGTGTGTTAAGAAGTACTACTCTTATCAGTTTAATACTTGTTACGTCACCTACCAGGGGGCGTGTAGAAGGCCTGGATTTTTAGAACCAGGAGAAGGAAAAAGATGCTTTGTTGGTCGTATCACTTCAATTTTGGGGCACTTTGTGACATTAGCTTCTTACGCTCAAACATGTCCTTTACAGGCACCTGACTATGGGCAGATGAGCAGGAACTGCTCAAGGCGAGAGACGGAGTGGCGGATGGCTGAGAGGGGGCAAGGAGGACAGCAGTGGTTGATGTGGCTTATGATGCTGCACCAGGAGGACGATGGCGGCTTTGAGTTTGTGTGCTGCTTGTACTCATGTGTTGGTCTGGAGTCACCCAAACATTACGTCTCAACCTGTAGAGGATAAGGGAACCAGGCTACTCTAGACCTCATTCATCATTACAGGTTTTGACAGATTGGTACTATGCGTGCAAGCTACTGTGACAACAGATATGAGTGGCACTGTGCACTTGCAGAAGTTGGTAGAGTAGACGCTGTAGGTCTGACACACACGCTTGCAGACAACTAACTGCTATGCAATCTATTACAGTAGAATTTTTTGTTTTTGTTTTAAATGTACACTACTGTTACACCAGATATGAGTGGTGTGTTAAGTAGTACTACTCCTATCAGTTTAATCCCTGTTATGTGCCTTTTTTGGGGGTTTGGTTGTTGAAGCCACAGTGCAGCACCAGAGGCCAGAAAAATTAGGCATGTACACATGCCTGAAAAATTAGGTATTGTTGATCTTGCAGCGAGCAGAGAAGAAGGTAGGCCTGATTCAACGCCCCATCCCTGCATATCCACACTCAGAGATTGAGGGGGTGACCCTTACAAGGCCACGGGCCGGAGATATAAAGGGGGGGCATCCCAAATAAGCACACAAGCGGGGACAAAGGTAGTGAAGGGGACATAGAGGCCCATGGACTGACGGTCGCCATCTTGGCAGGAAAAGGGCCCAGCAATTAAGCCAAACTGACCCAGCACAGGCAGCTACTTGAGTCAAACGCTGTACAATTACACCTTAATAAAGCTGAAACATGCAGCAGCAGAGATTCTAAACAGCCACACGGGGACAAGGAGGCTAACAGCCCCCACAGTCTCTGCACCACTCTTTTTAACAGATAACCCAAGGGGCTAACCAGGGACCTTGCCCACATAAAAAAAAGCAGAATTTTATTGGAGGAATAATTAGTGTCTTTACCCCCCAAGAGAGGACATAATATACAGTATCTTTAGACTACCTGATGGCCAAACCTCCTTTAGCCCCAATGCTATCCAAGAAACATTTCAAAACTTCGATCAGACCATATATTCATCCCAATCCCGCTGCAGCGGATCTGACATAGAGTCCTTCCTACTACAGCAAGAAGTCCACAAAATACCTGTACCTCAATTGGACAGCTTGAACCTAGACATATCCCAAGAGGAAGTTAAATCTACAATCCAAGATCTTAAATTTGGCAAGTCCCCAGGGCCAGACGGTTTTACTCATCTGTACTATAAGAAATTTGAGCCCTTGCTTACCCCCGCACCTAACATCTTTGTTTAACGCTATACTAAATGGAGAACCTATGCCCCCTTAATTGAATCAGGCCGACCTCATAGTCTTTCCAAAAGAGGGTAGGGACCCGAATCTCAAACTGTATTACAAGGCAGCGCAGCTGGCTTTCATTCCTCTGGCGCATTCTCCAAAACACATCAGCCGCTCTGGGTATTTATGGAAAATGTAAGCATGTCACTTTATACATGGGATACAGTAATATGGATTCCAGGCCTGTATACTTTTTTGAGCAACTTGAAAAACCCATTGATTAAGCACTCATTAAAAATATGGACGGAGATGAACTGGACACAAAAACTGGACACTCGGGTATCAGATCTTACCCCTATCGTACCCAATCCCCACTTTAAGATACATCTTCCGGAAAGCTCTCTCAGTTGGTGGAAGTCTCAGAACCTACTAAGGGTTGGTCCATGGTGGCATGACGACAAAATAATGACCTTTGAGTGGGTGAGAGATAGATACAATTTACCCCTGGCTGAACACTATAATTTTTGCAGGATACATCATTTTATATATACGATAAGTGGTAGGGGAACCCCCCAAAGAAACATTTGGGCATCGAGTTGGCAGATAGCACATGGGATAAAAGTTGGCAAGGCTTAAGTTGGGGATCTTTAAATTATAGTTTGCTTGAGACTTCAATAAAGGTCCTACACAGGACATATATTACTCCTTTTAAGCTAATAAATGGGATCCAAAATGGAGCAGCTCATGTTTTAGGAACAGTGGTAATGAGGCTACATTTATTCATGTCTGGTGGGAGTGTTCGGCAGTCATAAGACTATGGGAAGAAACATGCTTACAAGCTTCTAAAATGTTTAAGATTGACCTAATAAAATATTTTTTGAAAGAAAAAATACACATAGCTAGTAGTTGGAAAACCCCAAATTAAAACTTTCAGGAATTAATAAAAAAAATCAACTATTTACTGCCCAACGAGAGATTTAACCATGTAGTCTTGGATAGAATCACCCAGTTCCAGACAATTTGGGATCCCTGGATAACATCCCCATTTAGTGCCCCCCTAATATAATAAAACATTTGTTAGTGGTTGAAGCGACTCGGGGGGAAGGATCGGAGTGGGGGAGCCCTGGAGGAGACCCTTCAGAAGCAACCGGCGGCAAAATCATCGAAGGAAAGGAGAGGTCGCCTACTGAAGCCTGCCCTGGGGGAACCCAAGGGCGAATGAGCAGGTTAGATATTGTAAATAATAAGCTACTGCTGGAGTGATGATAGATTATAGGACTTGACTATTGTCTGTTTTACCATGTCTTAGGTTTCTCTTAAAAATTGCAATCACAGTAAAAAAAAAAGAAAATGTATTAACCAAAAAAGTAAAAAAAAGAAGGCCTAGCCACCTAATTTTAACAAAATGTCTTCATTGTAAATATGTATTTTTGCACAACTGTTGTGTTATGCAAGACTGTTCAATATGCTTTCTTTTCCATTACATGCCGTACGCCTTCTGGCATAAAAATTGAAATTCAAAAATTAGATATTGTTGCAGCCGCTGCTGTTGCAGCGGCCAGAAAAATTGACCTTTGTTCCCCAGGCAGAAAGTGCCATAAAACATTGCCTCTTCTTGAACCCTAGTTGGTGGAGGATAATTCACGCAAGTCATCCGGCATTCACAGATAAAACAGCAGCATGTGGACCATTTATAGCCGAAGGCAGCTTATCTCATCAGGCCTTTTTCAGTCGAATGTATCGCCCAGTGTCAGTCCCTTCGGGATCCATCCCTCATTCATCTTTATAAAGGTGAGGCAATCTAGACTTTTTTGCCCTAGGCGACTTCTCTTCTCGGTGACAAAACCTCCTGCTGCACTGAAGGTCCTTTCTGACAGGACACTTGAAGCGGGGCAGGCCAGAAGTTCAATTGCAAATTGGGATAGCTCCGGCCACAGGTCTAGCCTGCATACCCAGTAGTCAAGGGGTTCATCGCTCCTCAGAGTGTCGATATCTGCAGTTAAGGCAAGGTAGTCTGCTACCTGTCGGTCAAGTCGTTCTCTGAGGGTGGATCCCGAAGGGCTGATGCGATGCGTAGGACTGAAAAAGGTCCGCATGTCCTCCATCAACAACACGTCTTTTAAACATCCTGTCCTTGCCGGCGTGGTCGTGGGAGGTGGATTACTTTCACCTCTTCCCCTTTTATATTGCTCTTGTGCTGTGACATCACCCTTATATGCTGTGTAAAGCATACTTGTTAATTTGTTTTGGACCTGCTGCATCCTTTCTGACTTGCGGTAATTTGGTAACAAATCAGGCACTTTCTGCTTATACCGGGGGTCTAGTAGCATGCACACCCAGTACAGGTCGTTCCCCTTCAGCCTTTTTATACGAGGGTCCTGCGACAGGCACGACAGCATGAAAGACCCCATTTGCACAAGGTTGGATGCCGAGCTACCCATGTCCTGTTCCTCGTCCTCAGTGATCTCGCTGAAGATATGTTCTTCCCCCCAGCCACGTACAACACCACGGGTACCAGATAGGTGACAACGAGCACCCTGGGATGCCTGTTGTGATTGGTCTTCCTCCTCTCCCTCAAAGCCACATTCCTCCTCTGACTCCTCTTCCTCACAATCCTCTTCCAGCGTTGCCGCAGGTTCAGCAAGCGATGCTGATAAGGCTGTTTCTGGTGGTGATGGTGACCACAACTCTTCCTCTTCCTCGTCACGCTCATCTACGGCCTGATCCAGCACTCTTCGCAGGGCACGCTTCAGGAATAAAACAAATGGTATGATGTCGCTGATGGTGCCTTCGGTGCGAGTGACAAGGTTTGTCACCTCCTCAAAAGGACGCATGAGCCTACAGGCATTGCGCATGAGCGTCCAGTAATGTGGCAAAAAAATCCCCAGCTCCGCAGAGGCTATCCTAGCACCCCGGTCATACAAATACTCGTTAATGGCTTTTTCTTGTTGGAGCAGGCGGTCGAACATTAAAAGTGTTGAATTCCAACGTGTGGGGCTGTCACAAATCAAGCGCCTCACTGGCATGTTGTTTCGCCGCTGGATATCTGAAAAGTGCGCCATGGCCGTGTAGGAACGCCTGAAATGGCCACACACCTTTCTGGCCTGCTTCAGGATGTCCTGTAAGCCTGGATACTTATGGACAAAGCGTTGTACGATCAGATTACACACATGTGCCATGCACGGTACATGCGTCAACTAGCCCAAATTCAATGCCGCCAACAAATTTCTTCCATTGTCACAAACCACTTTGCCAATCTCTAGTTGGTGCGGAGTCAGCCATTGATCCACCTGTGCGTTCAGGGCGGACAGGAGTGCTGGCCCGGTGTGACTCTCCGATTTGAGGCAAGTCAACCCCAAGACGGCATGACACTGCCGTATCCGGGATGTGGAATAGTATCTGGGGAGCTGGGGGGGGGGGTGCCGTTGATGTGGAGCAAGACGCAGCAGCAGAAGAGGACTCGGCTGAGGAGGTTATGGAAGAGGATGGAGTAGGAGGAGTAGAGGAGGTGGCAGCAGGCCTGCCTGCAAGTCGTGGCGGTGTCACCAACTCCTCTGCAGAGCCACGCATTCCATGCTTGGCAGGCGTCAGCAGGTTTGCCCAATGCGCAGTGTAGGTGATATACCTGCCCTGACCATGCTTTGCAGACCAGGTATCAGTGGTCAGATGGACCCTTGCCCCAACACTGTGTGCCAGAGATGCCATTACTTCCTTTTGCACAATTGAGTACAGGTTGGGGATTGCCTTTTGGGCAAATAAATTTCGTCCGGGTACCTTCCACTGCGGTATCCCAATCGCTAAAAACTTTTTGAACGCCTCAGACTCCACCAGCTTGTATGGTAAAAGCTGGCGGGCCAAGAGTTCAGACAAGCCAGCTGTCAGACGCCGGGCAAGGGGGTGACTTTGTGGCATTGGCTTCTTACGCTCAAACATGCCCTTGACAGACACCTGACTGTGAGGAGATGAGCAGGAACAGCAAGAGGTGAGAGACGGAGTGGTGGAGAGTTGAGAGGGGGCAAGGAGGACAGTAGTGGTTGATGTGGATGAAGATGCTGGACCAGGAGGAGGATGGCGGCTTTGAGTTTGTGCTGCTTGTACTCATGTGTTGATCCCATTGGCGTTTGTGATGTGACATCATGTGCCTTCGCAAAGCAGTTGTACCTAGGTGGGTGTTGGACTTCCCACGGTTGCATATGGCATCGCTGTTGTCAGAGGCAGACACACACAAAAAATGCCACACTGCTGAGCTCGGCGGTGACGGCATTCTAGTGGTGGAAACAGCATGCGTTGATTGGCGTGCTGTCTGGCTGACCCCGGGTGCTGATGCATGCTGTCTGACTGTGCCATTAGCTCGTTGCGATGACCTCCCTCTTCTTCCAACTCGTCTCCTCCTCCTCTCTGTCTCCCCATCTGAACTTTCCCCCTGTTCTTCTTCTCTTCTAGCAGGCACCCACGTGACATCCACGGACGCATCGTCATCATCATCACCCGCCTCACTTGTATATGACAACTGAACAAAGGAAGCAGCAGCGGGTACATCATCATCATCATCACATCGTACGTACATGTGTGTAATGCTGCCTGACTGAGACATATCCCTGCTATCTACATTCTCTGGCAATAATGGTTGCTCATCACTCATTTCTTCAAACTGATGTGTAAATAACTCTTCTGACTCATCAATTGAATTGGCTGTGGTACTAGTGTTGGTGGTGGCGGCAGGCGGGTGAGTGGTAACTTGAGAGGCGCCCGAAGCTAATCTGGAGGAGGATGGTGCGTCAATGTTCCAAGCGGAAGCTGTAGAAGATTGGGTGTCCTGTGTTAGCCAGTCAACTACGTCCTCTGAACTTTTCAAGTTCAGGGTAACTGGCCTCTGAACACTGGGCATTATTGTAAGGCCAAAGGGAATCACAGCACCACGACGGCCTCTGCGGGGTGTCCTGCCTCTGCCTGTCATTTTTTTTTTTAAATGTGGACTGTTGGTACCCCAACTAGACTGGATTGGTTGAACTTGGCACAGTGTATTTTAAAATGATGAGAAAAACATGTTCTGTAAACTAAATAAAAATCATTTTAGGAGGTTAAGAGAAAAAGAAACCGAATGGGGGGATACCGAGCAGAGCACACCATCTACAGCCCACTGGGAGACAAACTCATCCATTCCCCCAGTGGACAAAGCCAGGTGGTACTCTGCCCGGATACGGGAGCGCACCAGCACCCGGAACATGGCCTCAGGTGACAAGGGAACCCCCCCTATTAAACACTGCTTCCTGGACTTATATATAGCCAATTTGGCTAATGCCAGGAGCAGGTTGACGAGGAGGTCCCTGGCCTTATTGCCCCGGGACACTGGGCGCCCAAAAATAAAAATGTGAGGGGAGAAATGCAGCCAGAATTGCAGGAGGAGGCCCCTCAAGAGTGACAAGAGGGGCTGCAGTCTGGCGCAACTAAAATAAATATGATACACGGACTCTCCCTTGCCACAGAATGGACAAGTGGAGGGAGAGTCCGTGAATTTAGCTAAGTTCTCTCCCGTGCTCATTGCACCATGGAGCACTCTCCAACTCAAGTCCCCGGTGGGTCGTGGAACTAAATCAGAATAAAGTTCCCTCCACCGGGGCCTCTTGCCCTCGTCAGCTGGTAGTACCCGCCTCCAGATGGTATCGGGACGGGTCACGAGGGCAAGGAAGTGCACTGTATGGAGCACGAGAGAATATAAGCTCTTCCTCGGCATGCCGCGAAAGCATGCCGAGGGTATGTCCCTCAACTTTGAGAGGTTGGGGACAGGAGGAGCCTGAGGGGAAACACGGGGCTTGTGTCCAATGCAAACAGCCGGAGCAGGGGTGTTGAAAGGTGCATGTGGCACTCCGGCCTGCAAAGCCCCGCGAAGGAAGGTGCGCGAGTCGGGGGAGATGGCATCCCTAATCTCCTGGAGCAAGCGCCCTGAGACTTTGGGCGTCACATATCCCAAACGGAGCGCAAGCTCCTGGGGTGACACCCAATCAGAACGCCCGTATTCCAGGAGATCCCCGACTCGGGTCATCCGTGCATGACTAAGGCGGCGGATCATACAGGGGGACTGTAACATTGGAGCCCCCACTGCTGGATTAAATAGCAGGGGCTCCGTGAATATTTCATCCCCCAAAGGCACGCCCTGCCTGATCACGGAGACCATGCTCCAGGCCTTGAGGGTTTCCTGGTAGTATGCCGGCAACACAGAGAGGTCTCTCCCAAACCCCTCGGGCCTGATCAGAAATAATTGCCGGTCATACCCCAGGTTGCGCAACTGGCGATAAAAGCTGGATGCCAGTGCGCACCACTGCGGAGAGGGATCTGCATATAGGTATCTCTGCAGGTACTGAAGGCGGAAGGTGGACAACTGGGAGCACACACAAACTACTCCCTGTCCACCCTCCACCAAAGGGAGACTTGCCACCCCTGCAGAGACCCAATGCCTTCCCATCCAGAGGAAATCTAACAAATTCCTCTGGATATTGGTGACAAACTCGGGGGTCGGACTCAGACAAATCAGCCGGTGCCAGATCTGAGAAGCCACCAGCTGATTCACCACTAGAGTCCGCCCCCTAAGGGAAAGCATTTTTGCTAGACCCCTCCATCGTCCCAGACGAGAGAGGACACTGCCCTCTAACTCCCTCCAGTTGTCTGGGACGGAAGCGTCCGCAGCGGACAGGTAGACCCCCAGATATTTAATGACATCTGCCTCCCACGTGATGTCACGAAACGTGGGAGGCAATTAGTCTACCTGTAAATTACCCTCTAAAAGGCCTGTGCATTTGAACCAGTTGATCTGAGCGGAGGAGGCAGCTGAATATACCTCCTGGCACTGTTTTGCCAGCTCAAGATCAACTGGATCCTGGGCCACGAGGAGCACATCGTCAGCATAAGCTGAAAGGACAATCCGCATGTCTGGATCTTTTAGCACCAGCCCTGTGAGCCTTTTCCTCAGTAGGCAGAGGAAAGGCTCAATGGCCAGTGCATATAACTGTCCAGACAAGGGACATCCTTGACGCACCCCTCGTCCAAATACCAAAGGTGCTGTTAGGGACCAATTGATTTTAAGTAAACACTCTGCAGAGGCGTACAGCGTTCTTATAAAGCCCACAAACTGTGGGCCAAAGCGTACGCTTGCAGAGTGGCTATGAGGTAACCATGGTCCACCCTGTCAAACGCCTTCTCTTGATCTAAAGAGAGAAAGGCGAGTGACAGACCAAAGATAGTCCGGCCCGGGATCGCATAGGACTGGTCAGGGTGAACCAATTCTGCCAGCACAGACCCAAGTCTAAGCGAGATGGCTTTAGCTACAATCTTGTAGTCTGCGCTGAGCAGAGAGACCGGTCGCCAGTTCTTAATAAGCCGGAGATCCCCCTTTTTGGGCAGCAGGGCAAGTACTTGCCTGAGCTCTGTGGGGGGGCTATGACCCTTGAGGTCCCCGCTGTTATGGGCTCAGCGGGTATGGGTGGTGTACTGACGGAGGTGCCATTTGCTGGGGCTGGGGCATGATGCTTTACATTAGGACAATTCCTACGTGTATGCCCCAACCCCTTGCAATGATAGCACTGCACCTCCGTAGTGCTGTAAAAAATCCTGTACAGCACCCCCTCAAATGGAACCCCAAAAGACCCCTCTATGTTTTCTGCACCCTGAGGCAGGCACATTTGTACCTGCCTCTTGAAAGAGAGCACATGACGAAGTGCTCTCTCTCTGCACCCCAGGGGAATTTTAATAAATGGTGTTTTTACTTCCCCTAGGGTTAGCAGGTGGGGGCGCAGGAGGGAGTCTGGTAGGAAGGGGGGCACATTAGAGAGTGTTACTTTTGTGCCCAACCCTTCCAGGGGTTCTATTGGGACATATAATCCCCCCACTGTGATGCCTCTCTGTACAAGAATGTGAGCAGCAGCCAGCGTACGGGTAAAGAAAACTGCTTTCCCGTACATTTTGCTGGCTGCTACTATAGCAGAGGGGCTGATGACGTTAGCTGCAGCACGCAGATAGATATCAATGCTGTAGACCCCAGACATCTGACATTTAACCCCATGCTTCCTAGTGATCTGCCCCTCAGCCCCAGCGGTGGTATTACTGGGGCCAGCAGAAACCACCTGTGACCAGGTATTAGCCACAGGGGTAGGTCTGCTGGCAGAACCACCAGGAGCTGGGGCTGCCTTATCTGCCTGGGGCCTATGCTGTGCCGTGCTGCAGCTAGGATTTTCAGGGGCCATTATTCCCCCTTTTGACCCCTGAGGCTTCTTAGTGGTCTTATCCCTCATGTTTAGACCCTTTTTTTTTAGTTTATTTGTTTTATTTATTTTTATTTTGTGTTTTATGATTTTTTACTGTTTGCTTTTTTTTTTTTTTAAATATAAAAGTGGGAAAAAGAAACAAAAAGACAAAACTAAGGGAGACAAAACTAAGGGAGAGAGAGAGGTGATGCTTGGCAGTGGAAGGGTTAATGGCCTGTTGCAAGGTGTCTAATTGCAACAACACAGAGAACACAGAGGCTTTTTAACCCCTCTGTGTCTCTGTGTCAGATGTTAAAAAAAAAGCCTTTTCAACAAAAATTCTAATTGTTTTCCCCCCCACTGCCTACAAAGATGTTACTTGTCTTCTCTCCCCCAAAACATAAAACCCAACACCAAACAAACAAAACTTCAACAAAACCTAATAAACTTTTTAAAAGAAAAAAAGTCAAAGTAACAAAGCTCCAGGAGTGAAGGTGTAGTGCTAAGGGAGGGGTGTGGCAAAGTATCCAGGAGACAGCTCACTCTCCTGGGATAGAGGGCTGAGCCTGGCTCCCAGAAAACTACAACTTAAATTAAACTAAGAAAAATACCACAAAAACTCCCAAAAATTAACACCGTGCACAAAGTGCTTATAAACAGAAAGGTGTTAAAATAAAACTTGTATTTACATAGTTACATAGTAATTAAGGTTGAAAAAAGACTTTCAGTCCATCAAGTTCAACCTGTTAAGATCTCCTCTGATCTGCAATATGCGGATTAGTTATTAATTAAATTATTGATTAAATAATTATTAATAGTATAGTATTGGAGAATGAATAAAGAGTTAGTCCATCAAGTTCAACCTTTTTAGATCTCTATTGATCTTTTTGATTTGGACTATTTATTATTATTGTTAATTGTTAATTATTGTTAATTGATCCAGAGGAAGGCAAACATAAAAAAAAAACCATTGAAACTTTGCCAATTGTCTCATAAGGGGGAAAAAAAGCAAAATTCCTTCCTGACCCCAGAAACTGGCGATCAAATTTCTCCCTGGATCAATATTCCTTGCTTGTTATCTAGGATACCCTTGAATGCCCTCTTTATTCAGAAATACATCTAACCCCTTTTTGAAGTTGTCTATCGAATTCGCTGTCACCACCTCCTTTGGTAGAGAATTCCACAGTTTAACCACCCTAACTGTGAAGAACCCTTTTCTTTGTTTAAAGTGAAATCTTTTTTCCTCTAACCTCAACGGATGTCCTCTTGTCAGTTGAAAATCTCTTGCTACAAAAAGTTCACTTGACAAAGCCTTATATTGACCCTGGATGTATTTAAATAACGTAATCATATCTCCTCTTAGACGCCTTTTTTCTAGCGAAAATAAGTTTAATTTTGCTAGTCTTTCTTCATAACTTAGCCCCTCCATTCCCCTTATTAGTTTTGTAGCCCTTCTCTGTACTTTTTCCAGCTCTAAAAATGTCTTTTTTGTGAGGTGGTGCCCAAAATTGTACTCCATATTCCAAATGAGGGCGTACTAGAGATTTGTATAGTGGCAGAATTATATCTTCTTCCCTGGCTTCTATACCCTTCCTAATACATGCTAATATTTTATTTGCCTTTGCAGCCGCTGCTTGGCTTTGAGCGCTGTTACCTAGGTGGTTGTCCACTAGTACTCCCAAATCCCTTTCAATATCTGATACCCCTAGATTTGCTCCATTAAGATTATAGATTGCTTGGCTATTTTTCCTTCCCAAATGCATAACCTTACATTTATTTGTATTAAATCTCATCTGCCATTTAGCCGCCCATTTCTCTAATTTATGCAAATCCTTTTGTAGGGAAAGTGCATCATTATCTGATTTTATTACCTTGCACAACTTAGTGTCATCAGCAAAAATGGAGACACTACATTCGAGTCCTACTTCAATGTCATTAATAAATATGTTAAAAAGAAGAGGACCCAATACTGAGCCCTGAGGAACCCCACTTATCACATTAGACCAATCGGAGTATGTTCCATTTACAACAACCCTTTGCTTCCTGTCTTTTAGCCAGCTCTCGATCCATGAGCAGATATTTACTGCAATTCCTGTATCCCTTAGTTTGCTCACTAGTCTTCCATGTGGCACTGTATCAAATGCCTTTGAAAAATCTAAAAAGACTACATCCACTGAGTTGCCCTGATCCAAGTTCCTACTAACCTCCTCATAAAAACTAATTAGATTGGTCTGACACGACCTTTCCTTCATAAATCCATGTTGACTGCTACCTATGATCCTGTTCAAATAGACATATTCTTGTATTCTGTCCCTTATTAACCCTTCTAAAAGCTTCCCAACTACAGAAGTGAGGCTCACTGGTCTATAATTCCCCGGATTTGCTCTAGATCCCTTCTTAAATATAGGTATCACCTCTGCTTTTCTCCAGTCATCTGGTAGAGACCCTGTAGTGAGCGAGTCTTTAAAGATTAGATATAATGGTTTGGCTATTACAGAACCCAGCTCCCTCAGTACCCTTGGATGTATTCCATCAGGACCTGGGGCTTTATTAACATTTATTTTCTCCAACCTCTTTTGTATTTCTTCCTGCGTTAACCAATTATTTAGTGTAGGTAGTGTATCCCCATTATGTTGCATTGTCCCAACCACTGGTACCTCCCTTGTGTAAACCGACGAAAAGAACCTATTTAGCTCATCTGCCTTTTCCTGGTCACTAATTATCAGATGGCCTGTGTCACATTGTAATGGTCCTATCGATTCCTTCCTGGCCTTCTTCCCATTAATATATTTATAAAATATTTTAGGGTTAGTCTTACTTTCCCTTGCAACTGACTTCTCATTTTCTATTTTAGCCAGTCTAATAGCCCTTTTGCAAGCCTTGTTGATTTCCTTATAGTCACATAAAGATGCCTCTGTTCCCTCCTTCTTGTATAATTTAAATGCATATTTCTTTTTCCTCATCATGATCTTTAAGTCATTGTTAAGCCACATGGGATGTGATTTACTCCTATTTATTTTATTTCCACATGGTACATGCTGATGAGTATGTTTATTTAGTAAGGATTTGAATGTTGTCCATTTATTTTCAGTATTCTTCCCTGTAAGTTCTTTGTCCCAGTCTATATGTTGTATTGCTGCCCGTAGCCCA
>CM050166.1:260420101-260430101 GCA_027410445.1 Discoglossus pictus | reverse complement strand
TGATTTTGAACGTTTGTCGACTGACAAAGAAATAATCAGTCTATAAGTTTAATGGAAGATGTATTTTAACAGTGAGAGACAGAATAACAAAAAAAATTCTGAAGAGGCAGGCACCATCAGACCCCTTTTCTTTGGATGTAAGAATCAAACACCACGTACCTTTGATTAGTACAAGCAGACTCCGTCATTACCTTTGTTTAGTGTGTCCAAAATCAGACTGCGACTTCTTTATTGTTACAGAGATATATCAAAACACAGAAAAATTACACAAAACACCAAAGACTTCCCCCCAGTTCTAGCCCATCCTCCTGGGCAAATAGCTTGCTATGCCCCCTCCACGACTAAAGCCAGAGCCTTCACATGTGGCCGATCGCAGGGCCATATAAATCCTTTAGAATATTTAACCCTTTGTCACATAAGTGACTACATTAATTTTATTATGTACACATAGCCTACTATCCTACTTTTTATACAGATCCATTATTTTAATGTTAAACAATGACAGTACTATATGCACTTATTACAACCATGATATAACTACATGTATGCATTACACCCATGATATAACTGTTAAGCAAGTTGTTAGTACCTTCTAGCCACACACATAATAAATTATGTACAGAATGGACCACTGGACTGTTTGGGGTTCATAACAGCTAGTTTCCCCCATCCAAGTGTGGTCTAGGAATTCATCCTGCCGGACAAATTTCGAGCCACACTGATCTCACTTGTGCGAGTGATAGAGTTGTAATTGCCTCACAGTCCACATTTCTTCCAATTCCAATGGGCACACAATTTTGGGCCTTGCCTTCATGGCTCAATTTCCAACCGCCTTAACCGGGCTAATGCACATGCCCCCTCCCTCCCCATCAATTGGGGAAAACAATTTCATTGGGCAGCTGCATCTAAAACAGTCCTTGGGCCTATTAGTTTACCCAGTCTAAAGGGTCCCAGGGTGGTACCCAGTCCAGGTGACAACTCCCAAGGTGCCATGACTAGCCCTCTGACAGTTTTTATCAGCTGGAGCTCCTTCAAAAAGGTCCACAGTCCATTACAGTCTTTCCAAGGACCAGGGAGCATAGATGCTCCCATCCAGACTGTTTGCTTGGCCTGGGTTCTGCCAACAGTCCTCTGTGCCAGGGTAATAAATACAGTCCAAGGGTGCCATTGCCATCCCACCCCCCAAAAAACAGGGCCCATGCACTCTTCTGCCTCCCTACATGGGTAAAATACTCCCCTGGAAGGCCCAGAAAAATAGTAATTCCAAGGGGGGAATGTGATGGACGGATCTGGAAGCCAGCACCCAACGTTGTGATCTGGTCTAAAGACTCCAAATCTCTAGGTTGCAACTGGATCAGCAAGTCCCATCGCCCTCTCTCTGGAACGACCACCTGAGCACAGAACTCACCTCCTTCTGAGTCTATGGCCACAGTGTTCCCTAGCTGGACCTCACAGCTCTCATCGGGACTTTCCCTTGGGCCATCAGTTTTACAGACATTCTCTGTCTTCTCAACTGACTTGTAATTAGCAATTTATGTCCCAGTCATTTGGGTATGGCTGCCCCCCTTGGTCTGATACAGTCCCAATGTTGTTCTCTGTGTTCGCCTCTGTATCCATGGCTAGTTCCCGAACTGTAGTTATCCCCGGGAACCCCATGATAGGTTCACAATCCATCTCTGGCTCCTTCCAGAACTCTCCCAGGCCCTCCATCTGGCCTGCTATTTCTGTCTGAGACTCAGGCTACATTGTTTTCGAGATGTACCCATAATGTATGGTACCATCCTCATCTGTCCCAGTTGTAGCAAAAATGAACTGGGCCTGGCCTATTTGTACCTCCACATTGGTATTGTCCTGGTCAGAGTCCACAATATCCTCTCCCCAGACCTCAGGTAACCAATCCTCTTCCACCCTGTCCGCCTGACAGGGTTCCTCCAAACTGGAAATTCAACAAACTCAGTCTTCAGCTGCAGCTCTTGCTGAATCAGGAGTTCCGGGAAAAAATTAGCCTCCGGGGCCCATGGTTCTAGTCCCAGACCTTGACAGCGTTTAAGAAATAAGTTATTCTGCCTCATTACAGTCCCTATGCCACATTCAGGATCACCATACACGATCTCCCAGAGCCCAACTATTAGCTCCAATTGAACATAGGGATCCTCTCCAAGGGGACCAACAGTCCATATCCTGTCATGATACTGTTTCTCCAAGGCAATCTCTTTCCATACCAGTTTCTTCAGCCACCCTGACAACTCATGGCCCTGCCACAATCCCAGGAACGCCATCCATTGCTTTAGAAGGGCCATTCCTCTGCAGTCCTTTGCCTCTGTCACCTTGTTCTCTTTCTCTGTCTATGTAAGTAGCCATCCTGGCTGCTGGTAAAAATGCTTGAGATCTCCCACCCATGCCACCACTATTACGCCCGCCTGATTTGGGGGACTAGGCTCATCCAAATTCTCTCACTATGGGTCGCAACGGTTTGTTCAGATCTCGACACCAGCAGAGACTTCAGATGACAGCATAATTTCTGAAGAGGCAGGCATCCTCACACCCCTTTTCTTAGTATCTAAGAATCAAACACCATGTACCTTTGATTAGTACAAGCAGACTCCGACACCATCTTTTTTTAGTGTGTCCAAAATCAGACTGCTACTTCTCTAATGTTACAGAGATATATCAACACACAGAAAGATGACACAAAACACCAAAGACCTCCCCCCAGTTCTAGCCCATCCTCCTGGGCAAATAGCTTGCTATGCCGCCTGCATGACTTAAGCCAGAGCCTTCACATGTGGCCCGATCGCAGGGCCATATAAATCGTTTAGAATATTTAACCCTTTGTCACATAAGTGACTGCATTAACTTTAATATCTATGCATAGCCTACTATCCTACTTTTAATACAGATCCATTATTTTAATGTTAATCAATGAAAGTACTATATGCACTTATTACATTCATGATATAACTGCATGTATGCATTACACCCATGACATAACTGTTAAGCAAGTTGTTAGTACCTTCTAACCACACATATAATAACTGATGAACTCCAAACGGTCCAGTGGGCCCTTCTGTTCACAACAGATCTCAAGGCATCTGGGACCATAGTCCAAGAAAACAATTGTTAACACACTACGCCGTGAAGGACTGAAATCCTGCAGCGCCTGCAAGGTCCCCCTGCTCAAGAAAGCACATGTACAGGAAAATCTGAAGTTTGCCAGTGAACATCTGAATGATTCAGAGGAGAACTGGGTGAAAGTGTTGTGGTCAGATGAGACCAAAACCGAGCTCTTTGGCATCAACTCAACTCGCCGTCTTTGGAGGAGGAGGAATGCTGCCTATGATCGAAAGAACACCATCCCCATTGTCAAACAGGTGGAAACATTATGCTTTGGTGGTGTTTTTATGCTAAGGGGACAGGACAACTGCACTGCATCAAAGGGACGATGGACGGGGCCATGTACTGTCAAATCTTGGGTGAGAAACTCCTTCCCTCAGCCAGTGGATGGGTATTCTAGCATGACGATGACCCAAACCACACAGCCAAGGCAACAAAGGAGTGGCTCAAGAAGAAGCACATTAAGGTCCTGGAGTGGCCTAGCCAGTCTCCAGACCTTAATCCCATAGAAAATCTGTGGAGGGAGCTGAAGGTTTGAGTTGCCAAACATCAGCCTCAAAACCTTAATGACTTGGAGAGGATCTGCAAAGAGGAGTGGGACAAAATCCCTGCTGAGATATGTGCAAACCTGGCTGCCAACTACAAGAAATGTCTGACCTCTGATTGCCAACAAGGGTTTTGCCACCAAGTCGAAAGGGTCAAATCAATTCATAACTTTTGTGACACGCATTTTTCTTGTTTTTCTTTGGTATTCTGTCTTTTACTGTTAAAATACACCTACCATTAAAATTTTAGACAGATCATTTCTTTGTCAGTGGACAAACGTTTAAAATCAGCAGGGGATCAAATACTTTTTTCCCTCCCTGTAAGTGGAAGGTGGTCGGTGAGTAGTGCCAAATAGATGCTGAGTATAGCGTAAAAGCTAATGTAACAAAATTTCGAAATACCTTTTAGATTAACTCTATAACCTGTATTTAAGTGCCCCTCCCTCTTGCCTCCAACAGTTAGAGGGCTATGGGGGCCCTAAAGGTGTGCTGTGCAAGAAAACAGGTAGGTAAATTGCAAGGTATAGTTAGGACATTTAACAACCACCATATGAGCCTCATTCAATTCGAGACTCGTAACTCGAAAAAATACCAATTTTCAACTGTGAGTTAAACGTGTATGCTCATCAGACGTCATATTACTGATCCGAAAGACCACTGCGGCACAAATAATTAACACTCAAACAACGGGGGTCCTAGAAATACCCCTGTGGCATGATCAACCTAATAAGCCTTGTCCGACCTCTACTGGCCCTAATTTTAAACCCTGATATCACGAAGTTCCTTAAAAAGGACCTTTGTCACTAATAATTAGCCCTTGCCACAGATATCCTTGAAGGACCTTCGAGGAATCTAATAGTTAACCCGTGCTGTGGAGGTCCTTGAAGGACCTCTGTGGCATCTAAATTTTAACCCCATACCACGGTATAACCATTAATCCCTTAATTATCATGGGAGTCCTTAAAAGACCCACATGGTGTCTAAATTAAACCCTAACTGAAATGGCGGTCTATGTAGAGCCCCATGGTAACCTAAGATTAACCCTTAAGTGCAATGGGGTCTTCAAAGTCCCCCATGGCATTCTAAGGATAAAACACTAAATAAAAATACAAAAAGTACATTACAAGCCCCAATAAGTTACAAAAAATAAAAAACAATAAATTATCCAAAATAAGAAAACCTCATTAAATAACAAAAAATAAAAAAATATTTAAAAAAAAATACTACAATTAAAATAAAAAGCACATAAAAAAATTTAAATAAAAGTTACATTAAAATAAAAAATAAATGAAACCTGTAAAATAAAATAATATTAATAATACTTACCTACCCAAATGATCATCCAGCGATGATCATAGATGCCCTGTCCACATTCTTCTGCCGTGGACTATACAAGCTATCTATGTTGATTGAAGAAGGTCGGTCCTTTTCCTTCTTAATTGAAGCCAATGACTCTCTCTGCTTGAAAGGGCCTTCCAGCAAAAAAAACACCACTCTAAAAAAAAAAAAAATAATTAACCAAGAGAGCTCCTCCTAGGACCTCTAATGTAGGATCTCCCCTGACGCAAAACGGCCATTGCCTCTCTTTCTACGGCTTAAATATATTTTTTCTGATTGTCTCAACAGGGGAAAAAAAATCCTTCCTGACCCCATATACTGGCAATCTGACTCCTTCCAGGATCAATACTTCCTCTCTAATTATTCAGGATAACATGAAATGCCCTGTTTACTCAAAAATATATTCAACCCATTTTTAAAGTTATCTATCGAATCCGCTTTAAGCACCTCCTTTGGTAGAAAATTCCGTAGATTAACCACCCTTACTGTGAAGAACCCTTTTCTTTCTTTAAGGTGGAAACTTTTTACTTCTAACCTCAAAAGGATGTGCTCATGTCAGTTGGAAATCTCTTGGCACAAAAAGTTCAATTGACAAAGCCTTGTATTGGCCCTGGATATATTTATATAAGGTAATCATATCCCCTCTTAGACGTCTTTTTTCTAGAGTTTCAATTTGGTTAATTTTTCTTCATAACTTACCCTACATTCCCCTTATTCGTCTTGTTGCCCTTCTCTGTACTTTTTCCAGCTCTAAGATGTCATTTTTGTGAAGTGGTGCCTAAACGTGTACTTCGTATCCCAAATAAGGGCATACAAGGGATTTGTATATTAAACAGGATTATATTTGCTTCCCTTGCTTCTATACCCTTCTTAATACATGCTAACATTTTACTTGCCTTTGCAGCTGTTGCTTGGCATTGAGCACTGCTGCCTAGGTGGTTGTCCACAAGTACCAAATCCCTTTCAATATCTGATGCCCCTAGATTTGCTCCATAAATCACATGGCTATTTTTACTTTCCAAATGCATAAACTTACATTTATATGTATTAAATCTCCTCTGCCATTTAGCTGCCCATTTCTCTAATTTATGCAAAACCCTTTGTAGGGAAAGTACATCATTATCTGATTGAATTATCTTGCACAACTTAGTGTCATCAGCAAAAATAGAGACACTACTTTCGAGTCCTACTGCTACGTCATTAATAAATATGTTAAAAAGTAGAGGACCTTATACTGAACCCTGAGGAACCCCACTTACCACATTAGTTCCATTTACAACAACCCTTTGCTTCCGGTCTTTTAGCCAGCTCTCAATCCATGAGCAGATATTTACTGCAATTCCTGTATCCCTTAGTTTGCCCAATAGTCTCTCATGTGGCACTGCATCAAAAGCCTTTGGAAAATCCAAAAAGACTACATCCACAGATTTGCTTTAATCCAAGTTCTTACTAACCGCCTCATAGAAACTAATTAGGTTTGTTTGATATGACCTGTCCCTCATAAATCTGTGTTGACTCCTACTTATAATCTTTTTTAAACAGACGTATTCTTGTATACTATCCCTTATTAACCCTTCTAAAAGCTTTTCCACTACAGAAGTTAGGCTTACAGGTCTATAATTTCCTGGATTTGTTCTTGCTCCCTTCTTAAATATACAGTGACTCTTGAAAAAGTACATATAATGCTATGGCTATTACAGATCCCAGTTCCATCAGTAACCTTGGTTGTAATCCATAAGGAACTGGGTCTTTATTAACATTTATTTTTACCAAACCTCTTTTGGATTTCCTCCTGCATTAAGCAATTATTTGGTGAAGGTAGTGTTGCCCCATTTTGTCCCAACCACTGGTACCTCCCTTGTGTATACCGAAGAAAACAACCTATTTAACTCATCTGCTTTTTGCTGGTCACAAATTATCAGACAGCAATGTTCTTTTAGCTTCCTTCCTGGCTTTCTTCCCATTAATACAGCTAAAAAATATTTTAGGATTTGTCTTATCCTCCTTTGCAACTAACTTTTCATTTTCTATTTTAGACAGTATAATAGCTCTTTTGCAAGCCTTGATTTCCTTGTACTCACATAAAGCAGTCTCTGTCCCCTCTTTTTCGCATAACTTTAATGCCCGTTTTTATTCCGTATCTTGATAGTTAAATGATTGTTAAGCCACAAGGGATGTATTTTACTTCTTCTACTGTTATTGGTATATGGTGATAAGTATGTAAATTTAGTAATGATGTAAATGTTGCCCAATTACAGTATGTTCAGTATTTTTACCTTTCAGTTCTTTGACCCAGTCTATATGTTGTATTGCTGCCCTTAGTTAAAATTGAGAGTTTTTTGTTGGCCCCTTAAAGTTTTGTTTTTTTAATTTAATCTCAAATGAGACTGTTTGTGATCATGGTTTCCCAAAGGTTGCCTTATTTCAACATTTGATACCAAATCAATATTATTTGTAATGACTAAATCCAAGATAGCCTTATTTCTAGTAGGTTCTTGTTCAACCTGGGCCCGATAATGATCTTTGAGTGTACTCAATAATCTGCTCCCCTTAGCTGAACTGCTGTTCTCATTCATCCAGTTTATTTCAGGGCAGTTACAATCTCCCATTAATAAAACTTTACCATGATTAGCCACATTTCCATTCTGTAACTGTATTTGCAGTTCCTCACTTTCAATTATATTTGGGGGTTTATAGCATAATCCTACCAATATTCTTCACCATGTTTCAGTAATGCCTATTAAATCCCATTTCTCATTTACCACTTATAATTCTAACGCTACCATTTTTCCTAGCAAGCTTTTGGCTTTAGCAAGCATACACTTTATGTTATGACGCTGTAGTTCTGAAGTACCTGCCACTGTACTTAAGGTTACTTAGCAATATCTCCCTAATGACTATACTAACCCTCTCCCCATCTACTCCCCCATGACTAGTTTATTCATTCCTTAACCCCTCTACACTTTCTACCTCATTACTTCTATCTAATACCTCCCCGCAGCCGTTCTACCATTCCTTCCCCTAGCACACGAGCTCCCTCATCATTACGGTGCAATCCATCCCTGCTATAGGCATTGTACCCAAGTCAGAAGTCCTGTGCTCTAAAGACCCAAACCCCTCTTTAATGGAATGGGCGGGGGGTGGGGGGGGGGGGGGGAGAAGAGCAACTATAGTGCAGAGAAACTGGGATATAACAAAGGTAAAATAATAGTAACGTATAATGCCCACTCACATGTGATGAACTTACGGTACGAGATGTTAATATCGCTTGACAGAAAGTCTCCTACTGGATCTTCTGGAGAGTACAGGTTCCAATCAGATGGAAACTGGATGTTCGCATCTCTAAGTAGTGATGTGTGGTGGTCAAGAAGATGTCACGGTTCCATATCTTCCACTTAGTGGGAGTTTAGATGTACATAAGCGCTCCATAGGGTTAAAAAATTCATGGGTCTTTGTATCAGACATTTATTTGTGCCTGTAAACACTCAGATGCGTGATATAACTGTAAAATCACCAGTGTTTAGATAGGCTTACAATAAAGTATACAACAAACAATATAGTATCATAACAAATAGTGTTAAAATACTGTCATTTGCAACATTTAGAATGAATAGTAAACATAAAATATATATATATATATATATATATATATATATATATATATATATATATATATATATATATATATATATTTGCATGTCCCTGCCAAGATTCCCAGAATGCAGTGTAATAACTTTATTTCTCGGAATTCTGGGCATAAAACAAGTTTTTTTAAACTTGCTTTAGACATTCACATGTGAACACAAATTTACTATATATATATATATATATATATATATATATATATATATATATATATATATATATATATATATATATATATATATATATATATATATATATATATATATATTTTGTGACAAGGATGGCCGTTTAGCACAGGAATTCTGGATGCAGGAAACGTTTATTGGTAGTGCTCATAAACAAGGGTTAGAAGTAGAAAAAAAAATGAAAATAAAAATCTACATAAACGTTTCTTACTAAACATACAGGAACACCCTGACTACACCCAGGCAGCTTCTCTGCTCCGGAGAGATTATAATTCATAAAGTAATCAAATGAATCCAGTTACTTCCAGCAGAAGTTCTGGGGGATCATATAAGACAGTCTCTGCTATGAGGGATAGTGTCACCTTGTGGCCAGGATACAAACAGTTTCTTATTTTATCAGAAGTCTTTTCCACCTCTTTACATAAGTAACGGAGGATGAAGCATAGGGTCTGTCTCTCCCATATGTTTCACCCCAGGGACCCTTTTATATTGCAATAGTAACTTACTGCAAATTAACAGGACAAGCACTCAGCCTCTTCCCTGGGGTATAATGGGGTATAATAAGTCTGGTACTTTCATTCGGTGCCTCTGACAGCTCCACAATCACTTAGACACCTTAGGCAACTCTGCGTGGGAATCCTCAATATTCACTTCCCTTACTTGGTGCCTTTGTAGTTTCACCTCCTGAGTCTGTAATCGCTCTGACAGTTCTGTTCGTCCAGCGACTGCAAACAGCACACACTCCTTTCTGTTTTCCAAAACTCGCAGCCCCAGTAAACAATGTGATCTCCTTCAGGTTTGCTTTCTAGAGTTCAAAATGTAGATCCACACAGGACCAGTCAGCAAGCTCCTCTCTGTGGCTTGCTCTGGCTGCTTAGCAGCAACACACAACCTAGGCCAGAGCCTAATCAGCCACACCCCTTCCATGTCTGCCTTCCAGGCTTTAAAGTGAAACTTCACCTGCACCAATTTGGAGTTCTTCAGGAGTTAACTCCGTCACCCCTGTCAAGAACTCTTTACACTTCTTTACTTGGCACCATCCTCTAGGGGGCAAACGGTCACAATTATTATATATATATATATATATATATATATATATATATATATATATATATATATATATATATATTTCTCTCCTATCAAGCCTTCTCAATGCTTAGATACAAAATAAGA
>CM050166.1:260410101-260415101 GCA_027410445.1 Discoglossus pictus | reverse complement strand
TAAAAAGACTTCTTGAATTTCCATTAAGGCTTTGAAGTGTGCAATGGGTTCATTGTATCGTCGCATAAAGTCTTCAGCCATATTACTTTTAAAAGTCTCCCACAAAGCTAATGCATTTGGAGCATTTGAGAAGATACAAATAAAAGCAAATTGTTCTCTCATCTGTCGTGGCATTTGACATTGTGCTGCTTCTTCTAAACATCTTTCCCACTCTGTATCATCAGCGAGTAAGTTTCTATGTCTTGCAGCTAAATGGAAGGATTCATATACAATGTCATTAACAGTTCTTAATTGTTCAAAACTTTGTGCTCCTGGAACATTTAAAAGTAATATCCGTAAGCAAAATCGTTCAACATCTCTTGGACTGACTGTGTAAATCCGTGGAATTATTTTATTGCCTCTGGTTTTTCTTGCTCTCCATAATCCATTCACAAAAACATAGTGATATGGAATTTCAATATATAAGTATTGTGTTGCTTCAGCATCAGTTGAATTTAATGCAAACCATGCAGTTAGTGTAGTGTGACGATCATCACTTTGGGCCAATGCATTCATTTCATTTCCAGCATGGAAATAGACTAAATGTCGTTGTGGCAAATGTACTGCTAACCTATATACTGCATGTGATCTATCATGCATTTCAAATTTTAAAAGCCGCCACATAGCTTCTGGCGCACTGACATAGCGAGCATCTACATGAGATGCAAGTTCATCATGTACTAACTCACTACTTTCAGGGTTGTCTGCACTTTTGACGACTACAGTAGCTGCATCGTAACCTTTGTAAATATATTTGTAGACATATTTAATGGATTTGATGGAAGTGCAGGCTTCTACGTTGATGTGGGCGTTGTACTTCATGAGTAAATGTGGATTGTAGGGTACTACATATCTATTGTCCACTTTTTTTCCACGAATAATGGCACTATCTCCTTCTCTTCTTTTATAAAGTGGATATCCATCACAATTTGCATATGTTTTGTCTCTATAATCTTTTGGAAAATCTTTTGAACATTGATTATTTTCCATACATGGTGATTGTTGATTGAGGTCACCACAGGGTCCATGAATCATGCGATGAGTAACAATCTCATATAGTCTACCATATAGTTCTGGATCTGGTAGTTCAGCAACTATGACTGCATCCACTTTGTCCGAAGTATCTAATTTATCTTTCTCTTGAAGTATTATGAGAAGATGTGCATGTGGAAGGCCTCTTTTTTGAAATTCAATGGTATATACATAAGCAAGACATTTGCCAAATAACTGATTTATAGTGAAGTCACGTATTAATTCATTTAATTTGATCTTAAAAACTCTGGCTACTAAATCTGGTCGATCTGAAGCACTTTGTCCAAGAAGTAGATTTTGATTAATTTCTGGCCATTGTGGATTACATGTAAATGTCACAAATAAATCTGGTTTTCCAAATTTTGTCACAATAGCCATAGCATCATTGTATCTTTCTCTCATATTTCGAGGAGATCCTTGAAAGGAAGATGGTAAAATGATGGCTTTGCCAGCTGTCATGTCTCTGCTTGTAGCCACGTCAGCAACATAGTCCATGAGTCCACAATATTGTTCTACACGTAGTTTATCTTGTTGATATTTTATAAAGCTTAAATTATTTGCCTCAACTTGCAAATATGAATCAATAATCCATTGTTGTGTTAGTTTGCCACCACATAAAATTGGATTAAATTCATCTCTAATGGCAATTTGAGCAACTTTAAATTCAAGCATAGAAACATTATTTCGGATTCTGGCTTTAGCATTTGGGTAACTGGGAAGGGTTAATTTTGGTTGCCAACCTGCTTCTCCGTGTGGGAAAAAGATGGGATATGTCATTGGATCTAAATTTGGACTTAAGATATTAATATTAATAAATGGTTGCTCCTGATTTCTGGGATATACTCTAATGTCTCTTTGAAATGGTGGTTCTCCTTCATCATTCTGAAAGACCATTGCAACCTCATTTGATGTTGGCAAGTTATAACGACGTTTATCAGTATGTCTGTCTCTTTTAAGCACCATATTAACCTTTGTCATGGGTAATTGATGTCTTTGTGCATGAAGTAGTTGTTCATTTTCTACTTCTGCCAATTTTTTGTAAGCTTTACTGTAGGGATTGTTGTCCATAATGTTATTTAGCTCAATAAAAACACTGGGTAAGCATTTTTTATTTTCTTCCATCTGCATACGTTGGTCAACAGCTTCCATTGTATCTAGGACATATAGTTGAGCGAATTTTTTTTGCTCTCCTTCCTCTGGATGTAAATGTGAAGTCCGATGATAAATTTGTCCTTGGACTTTAAAACAGTAAGGACCATGTCCTGGTACATTAGCAGCCAATGTTGCCCCCATAGATGCAAATGATATGGCACTATTGTAGGATCTTATGTTTGTCTTAAAATTTTTGTAATTTGGAAAAGTAGGTTCAGTCATAATATTTTGTAAATAGGTTGGAAATTGTTTCCTTTCTGGAAGTTTGAACTTTCCTTTTTGACAACAACTAATAAATTGTCCATCTCGGGGTCTCTCCTGTTTAAAATAATAAGCCTCACAAAATTGACATTGAGTAGTCATGTCCCCACAACTATGAACCTCTACTGCTAAAGACTTCAGTAAAGGACAATTTGCAAAGCATATTGGATGTTGACTTTCATATTCATCAGATGAAAAGTCATGAAATGTTTCAACAACAGGTTCTAAATGTTTAGTTTTTTTCGTAGATTTTCTTGGTATATGTTGGACTTGTTTGGTTGAAATGTCCTGTAAGTTTTTAGTAAGAGTTTGTAAATGCTTTGTTTTTGTAGTTGCTTTTTTTGGTCTGTCATGACTGGTATGTTGTAAAATGTCATCTGATGTTTTAGGAACAGTTTGTAAATGCTTTATTATTGTTTTATTTTTTTTGGTTGTATCTTTCATTTTTGCAGCTGATATTCTTTTATTTGCAAGTCTTTTGCGTTCTTTTTCTCGTTGAATTTCTTTCTCCTCCGGTGTCTGCTGGGCGGCCCATCTCTCTTGTCTTTCTCTAGTTTGACGTCTTTTCTTCTCTTCTTTGGTCTCGTTATCAGCCATATTAATCTGTAAAGGAAAAAAAATAAATGTAATTGTGTATATTTAAATTTGTAATTCCTGTTAAAGATTCTTGTGCACAATTGGTGAAATAAAAGGCAAATCATTAATGTATCATTTATATTTAGTTAAATTTATAATTCCTGTCCTCACTGGCTAATAATTTGGCCAATGGAATACTGCTGTAAATAAGCATGTAACATATTTTTTGAAAATAATGGTTTTATTTATTAAAAACGTTGTTTGTGGATAGATATTTACCACTGCAAAACTTCTTTGCTAAAAAAAAAAGTGATGTGGTTATTGAGCTATGTATTGCATAGTAGCAATTTAAATAAAATAAGGGAGATAGTAAATTAATTATTTTATTTTTCTGTTGACACAGATGCAACTGAAAGCAGTTTCTTTAGTTTTATACTTTAGTACTTATTATACTTTACCTTGGTTGAAGTGTGATTTAAATCCGAATGTTTGTTGGTCCTCGGTTCAAAATCGTTGTCCAATGGTGTGGTCCTCTGTTGGAAGTCCTCGTCCGATGGTGTGGTCCTGTGGCGATAGCCCTCGTCCGATGTTGTGGTCCTGTGGCGATATCCCTCGTCCGATGTTGTGGTCCGTTGGTGAAAGTCCTCGTCTGCTGGTCTGGTCCTGTGTTGAAATTCCTCGTCTGCTGGTCTGGTCCGAGTCCTCGTCCGATGGTCCGGTCCTGTGGAAAAAGTCCTCGTCCGATTGTCTTCACGCAGTATCTGTTGTAATATAAAATAGAAAATGTTGTTTGAGTGAAATGTCTTTTAAATAATTTAAAAATGTATTAATTTGACTGTATTGTATGAGTTATGGTTATTTTTTTCTATCTTTTTTTTTTTTTACTTTCTGTAGAATCCCACGACTTTTGTTATTCTTATTTCAGGTTCTTAGTAAGGCTTGTGGGTTGTGATATATTAAATAAGAATATAAATTTATTTTGCTATGTGTTTATGTTATTTTGTGTACAATCCTGTTTTGTGCACACCACTTGTGGTATACTTATTTAAACTTTATTGGGATGCTTATAGTTAGTGAAACATGAAATAATATAATTAATGTAGTTTGCTATGTGTTTGTGTTAGTTTTTGACAATCCTGTTTGGTGCGCAGCACTTGTGCAAAAGTTATTTCTTCTTGATTGTACTGTGTGCAAAAGTTATTTCTTCTTGATTGTACTGGTTATAGGTTGTTAAACATTAAAGAAGAATGTTAATGTAGTTTCCTATGTGTTTGTGTGATTTTTTGTACAATGCTATTTGGTGCGCAACACTTTTGTTATTCTTATTTTTGCTTCTTTGTAAGGCTTATAGGTTGTTAAACATTGAATAAGAAATTCTGTTTTGTGTGTAGCAGTTTGTGTCTCATTCAATTGCGATTTGGCTAATTGAATCGTGCCCTAAATAAGCACATAGCATATATTTTTAAATAAGTTTTTAGTCATTGAAAAACTTTATTTTGGATATATTTTTAGTAACTAAAAACTTATTTTTAAAAAATTGTTATGTTGTTATTTAGAGCCCTATTCAATTGGGCAAATTGCAATTGAATGAGGGCCTTTGTGTGTACCATATGTTGCATAGTTTGCCCCTCATTCAATTGCATTTTTTACAATGTAATAGTACTCTAAGGCCGTAATTGAATTGCAATGTAGAAAATTGAATAGGGTTGTAAATAAGCACATCACATATATTTGTTAAAATAGAATAAGGGCCTAAAAGTGCTTATTTATAGCCATATTTAATTGTCCAAAATAGCAATTGAATGAGGGCCTTTGGTTACTGCATTTGTTATATTGTGAGCTCCTCATTCAATTGTGTTTTGGCCAATGGAATAGACCTCAATATCAGCATAGAGCATATTTTTTTACGTAATTTTGTATTTAGTGAACTTGTATCCAAA
>CM050166.1:260360101-260402601 GCA_027410445.1 Discoglossus pictus | reverse complement strand
CTCACAGCTTAGTTCCCTCACTAGCCCTGAAAACCGCTTTTTGGTTCTCAGGTGAAACAGTCCTTTGTATTGCTTGCATGGAGGGGTGGGGTACTGGCCCACCCGCTTCCAGGTACCCCAACCTCCATGGACCCTTGATACACTCTTTTAGTGGAGCTTATAAAACTTAACTTTGCAGGATTCTCCCTGGGTTATATGCAAAAGCCTGAAATAGTACATTCTTTCTTTAGTCCCTCCTAAGGCTTTTCTCCAAACTCTGGTGTGGTCCAGACTTTGCAGCAGCTCCTCTGAAAAATACTTTTATTTCAATGGCTATAATAAACTTAGTCAGACTCTGTCTCTCTGGTCTCCTTATTGCAAGCAGCTTGCCCCCTGTGAGACTATAGTTACTCTGCAGGCTCCAAAACACTTTCCACCTCTGTAGTCCAACTCTGGCAGCTCATGGCAAACAAAAACTTACTAGGTTTCATTCTCTCTCAGGCTTTCTGGTCTCAAGTAGGACCTGTCATTCGTAGCTCCAGGAAACAGCAGTGCGGCACTTCATACACAGCTGACAGCTCCTTCTGCTAGCTGTACTTTACAGACTCCTTGCAGCTGGTGTCCTTTGCAAGGCCTCAGAGCCTCTGGCTGCAGCTTCCACACTCCACTCACACCAGTTTGGCCAGAGCCTAATCAGCAACCCTCCCCATGTCTGCTTTCCAGGCTTTAAAGTGAAGCTGCACCTGGACCAATTAGGAGTTCTCCAGGAGTTTAACTCTGTCACTCCTGTCAAGAACTCTTTACTTAGCACCATCCTCTAAGGGGAAAATGGTCCCAATATATATATATATATATATATATATATATATATATATATATATATATATATATATATATATATATATATATATATATATATATATATATATATACATACATACATACATATATATATATACATACATACATACATACATATATATTATCCAATATTTATAAATTTGCCAACATATTCCGCAGCGCCATACATAGGATGAACATAGATAACTTTAAATAGTGATTGGATATATTTTTATATAAAAGGTAATTCAGGGTTATCCTGGTTAATTAGCGAGGGAGTACTGATTAAGGGAGGAATCCAATCATTATCTGAGGAAGGAATTCATTTTTTTTCATTTGTTTTTTTTTTCTGTTTGTCTTTCTCTGGATCAATTAACAATTAATCCGCATATTGCAGATCAGAGGAGATCTTAAAAGTTTGAACTTGATGGGCTAAAAGTCTTTTTTCAACCTCAATTACTATTTAACACAAGGTAAAATAATATCAATACAAATTAAACAAAAAGAGAGCCTTGTTTTTGAGTTTAAGATCTTGTATATAGAGTATGTTTTCAAGCATCCTATAGGATTAAAAACTCATAAGCTTCATTAAAACAGATGTGCTTTCAGTGAAGTTGTATATTATATTATATTATATACTGTATATATATATATATATATATATATATATATATATATATATATATATATATATATATATATATATATATATATATAAGGGAACATAAATAATTCCAGAGCCATTGTTGGATCACTGAAAAAAAGATTGAAACGGATACCCCATCCCTTCCCTCGCACTGACCCAGAAGCAGGATATTGCATCAAAGGATGGAACAATAGCTCTTCAAAAATGTGAACTCTCCTCACACTTCCACCAATGTATAATGGATCCCTTCAGGTTCCTGGAGAGCCATGACATCTTTTTTTTTTTTTTTTTTTTAATCTAGCTTTATAATTATCTTTTTGCTTAATTATGCTCTTAATCAGACTTAACATTTTAATACACATTTTCATTTGGCAGTGTTCCTTTAAAGGGCCACTATAATAGTTAAGTTTTCATAAGTTTTAAGTATTAAATTATATGATTTTTCAAATTAATTTAAGACTGGCATGTACTTCAAAATAAAAATGACCATACTTACACATTAACTTCACACAGATAGCAATGGAGATTTTGGATGACATGTTTATGTTTTGACTTGTCAAACACTGGCATTGGATGGTTGTAGTTCTTCTTGGCCAATACATTTGCTTCAGCTGGGTCAATAGAAACAGCAACAAGATGTGCAATCAAATGACATAAAAACAAGAAACCAATAATCTGGAACATGTTGTGTCAAGGGAAACACATTATTAAAAGAGAGCAAGTGGTTTGTAAAAAGTGTCATGAATAACCATTAAAAGAAATTAATTATAAAGACAAAAAAACTACATTTGCAGATATACACTTTAAAAATAATTAGTTATCCAGCTCCTTACCTCATCTCCTAATCTCTCCACATGAAGCATGCCTATGGCCCACCAGCCCACAACTGTTGTTATTTTACAGAGCAGACCACTATATATTGGCAATTAGCTGCAATTTGCACAGCTGATGCCTGACTAAACTGATTATATTTAACTCCTTTTTCTCCTGACAACTCCTGCGTAATCTGCTCTCACATACTTCATCCACTCATGCTCAAAAGAAATATCTTATTTTCCTTTCTTTTGTCCATTAACCCTTAATCATCTATCACCTATTTACTACTTTTGATTAGACACATTTTCTACCTCGCTATTTTCTGCACATGCCAATACATTTTCCCCACCTTTTGTAATAATTATTTACTTTAGTCTGTAACCTTGAGAGCATCAATCATAAATTGCTTTAGGCATAAAAATGTATTGACATTGTGTAATTTATTTACTGTACCCCATTAAGTGGTGCTGCCGAATTTGGGTCCTATTCAATTCCCTAATTCTTATAGTTACCCCTCTAAAAAGTGGTCAGTAAATTTAGCTAACTATTGAATTGACAACGTTTCACATTATTCTGAGTGAGCTACGCATAAATGTTGTAAAACAAACCAGACTCACAAATTACGGGATGCTTTCCCATTGATTTTTAGACAGTTTTACACTAAGTCACTATTCAATTGGAAATTTACTGAACACTTGCAAAATATGTATAAAACTGAAAATTCTAATGTTTGGATTTTCAAAGATAGAAAATCCTTATGTGCATTGAAGAGAAGCTGCAAAGCCTTTCTGAGACCTGCAAAAGCAGTTAAAAAGACAGTAAAGTACAATATGTTGAAGAAAAAACACTTTTACGGACTCACCCTAAACCTCAGAAGAATAAAATAGGACACAAAAAACCCTCTGTATTTCGGGTTTAATACAAGCATGGAGGTGAACGCACAGAGTAACAGCAAGTCTGTAGTTCATCTGATAAATACTTGTAAAAAAAAAAAATTATAAAAAGATACTATTTATAAGGTTCTACAAGCAATACTGGCTAATCAGTTAACTCCCTCCTCTAAAATAAACACAATAACCCATATTCAATTGAGCAATTGTTGGTTACTGGAGCCTGTAATGTAGCCTATAAACTAATTTGCTATTCAAATGACATATTTTAGCGAACCGCAAACGATCTACGGATTAGAGGCTGAAAATCCCTGATGTTGCCAAAATCGTAACTTACAACACATCTAAGCCTTTGATCTTTCAAGCCCACAAAAGTTACAATTACTAAAAATGGTAAATCGCTATTTAATTGCTACAATTCCTCAAGTCCGCAAAATGTTTTCACACCCATAAATGGCAAATGTAGAAGAAAATCCTACGGGTACCAGATAGGACTCACAAGGGGGTTAAACACGTGTTTGTAGCACTGTAAATGCAAATAAAAAAAATCAATACTGCACTTTAAAAAGACGGTGAAAGCAATTAAAGACATTATAATTAATTGCACAACAGTCTCAAGCTTGCAAATCTGTTCAATATTTTTTTATGTTTAATTTTGGTGACATAGCAATCTCAGGAATCAATGAGTTAATAAATATACGGCCACTCACATGGACTGAAAACGTATCGCCATTAATTTTTTATATTTTGTACATTGCTGAATTGCAAGTCTGGTCGCATATGGGACCTCTAAACGCCAATTGATTGACATGTAACCTCCATGTTTTACTGACATAACGAGGACGGTCACATTTACTATTGACTGTTTATAAATTAGTAGTTACGGCATTGCTTAATTGATCAAGATCACGCTCTGAAATGCTACTTATGATTGCATGGGTTACTGTTTTGGCTTTCAGCCTGTGAATTGTGGGCTTGTTCAATTTAATCACTCTGTAATTGTAGCACATTTCAAGCCTGCAGACATACAGCCTGTATAACGTAATCTGCAGGCTTGCAATTGAATAAGGCCCCATGTACACACATTTCCACCTTTGACCCAGTAATCTCTGTACATTCTTTTAATTGTTTTCTTGTTTCTTCTAAGGACCAACTTTGAAAACAACCTTGGAGATACATTTTATTATTGCTTAGTAAAAGCACTGAAACTATTTTTTCAAAACTAACTCCTTCCTAGGTTTACAGATACTAAGGTTTAGCATATACGATTTTCTAGATACTATTTTCGTATATGTACTTCTAATGCATATATATTTAACTCTACATAATGGGGCTACACTACCTTTACTAAATAATTGGTTAACACAGGAAGTAATACAAAAGAGGTTGGAGAAAATAAATGTTAATAAAGCCCCAGGTCCTGATGGAATACATCCAAGGGTACTGAGGGAGCTGGGTTCTGTAATAGCCAAACCATTATATCTAATCTTTCAAGACTCACTCACTACATGGTCTCTACCAGATGACTGGAGAAAAGCAGAGGTGATACCTATATTTAAGAAGGGATCTAGAGCCAATCCGGGAAATTATAGACCTGTGAGCCTCACTTCTGTAGTTGGGAAGCTTTTAGAAGGGTTAATAAGGGACAGAATACAAGAATATGTCTATTTGAACAGGATCATAGGTAGCAGTCAACACGGATTTATGAAGGATAGGTCGTGTCAGACCAGTCTAATTAGTTTTTATGAGGAGGTTAGTAGGAACTTGGATCAGGGCAACTCAGTGGATGTAGTCTTTTTAGATTTTTCAAAGGCATTTGATACAGTGCCACATGGAAGACTAGTGAGCAAACTAAGGGATACAGGAATTGCAGTAAATATCTGCTCATGGATCGAGAGCTGGCTAAAAGACAGGAAGCAAAGGGTTGTTGTGAATGGAACATACTCCGATTGGTCTAATGTGATAAGTGGGGTTCCTCAAGGTTCAGTATTAGGTCCTTTCCTTTTTAACATATTTATTAATGACATTGAAGTACGACTTGAATGTAGTGTCTCCATTTTTGCTGATGACACTAAGTTGTGAAAGGTAATAAAATCAGATAATGATGTACTTTCCCTACAAAAGGATTTGCATAAATTAGAGAAATGGGCGGCTAAATGGCAGATGAGATTTAATACAAATAAATGTAAGGTTATGCATTTGGGAAGGAACAATAGCCAAGCACTCTATAATCTTAATGGAGCAAATCTAGGGGTATCAGATATTGAAAGGGATTTGGGAGTACTAGTGGACAACCACATAGGTAACAACGCTCAAAGCCAAGCAGCGGCTGCAAAGGCAAATAAAATATTAGCATGTATTAGGAAGGGTATAGAAGCCAGGGAAGAAGATATAATTCTGCCACTATACAAATCTCTAGTACGTCCTCATTTGGAATATGGAGTACAATTTTGGGCACCACCTCATAAAAAAGACATTTTAGAGCTGGAAAAAGTACAGAGAAGGGCTACAAAACTAATAAGGGGAATGGAGGGGCCAAGTTATGAAGAAAGACTAACAAAATTAAACTTATTTTCGCTAAAAAAAAGGCGTCTAAGAGGAGATATGATTACGTTATATAAATACATCCAGGGTCAATATAAGGCTTTGTCAAATGAACTTTTTGTAGCAAGAGATATTCAACTGACAAGAGGACATCCTTTGAGGTTAGAGGAAAAAAGATTTCACCTTAAACAAAGAAAAGGGTTCTTCACAGTTAGGGTGGTTAAACTGTGGAATTCTCTACCAAAGGAGGTGGTGACAGCGAATTCGATAGACAACTTCAAAAAGGGGTTAGATATATTTCTGAATAAAGAGGGCATTCAAGGCTATCCTAGATAACTAGCAAGGAATATTGATCCAGGGAGAAATTTGATCACCAGTTTCTGGGGTCAGGAAGGAATTTTGCTTTTTTTTTCCCTTATTAGACAATTGGCAAAGTTTCAATGTTTTTTTTTTTTTCTGTTTGCCTTCCTCTGGATCAAATAACAATTAACAAATAATAATAAATAGTCCACATTAAAAAGATCAATAGAGATCTAAAAATGTTGAACTTGATGGACTAACTCTTTATTCATCCTCCAATACTATACTATTAATAATTATTTAATCAATAATTTAATTAATAACTATTCCGCATATTGCAGATCAGAGGAGATCTTAACAGGTTGAACTTGATGGACTGAAAGTCTTTTTTCAACCTTAATTACTATGTAACTATGTAACTCCTACATATAAAAACATAAAGCATGTAAGTGCATTAGAATTTAATGCTTAACAATTCCAAATGTGCAATCGAAAAATATTATTTTCTTCATTAATATGTTTGAGTTATACTGGGAACATTCAAGTAATTGTGGAAAATAAGGGAACAGAAATAGCCTATGGATGGATAGTTACTCTTTAAGAGCTATTAGCATACAATGTCCCATATTCATATGACATTAAATCTTCCCTCATATGGCAAAATTGCTTTGCTAATCCTTGGGCCCAAGAGAAAGCCCTAAGAAGGGCAAAACAGGACCGTCGGGACTATTTCTACAGAAGCGCAAGTACTCTGGTTATGTTGATTGTGATATTAAGGGAGTATTATTTATTATGGTGAACTATGGTACATATTTTTTTTTGGACTCCTTTTGACTACTTTGAATTCTAGTCTGCTTTAATGACATATAGTAGTCTAAGGCAATAAGGAGTGTAGTATTGAACAACTTTAACAGAAGTTATTCTAGGTACTCCCCATATACTCCTCACATATAATTACATAATTACTAATTATAAAACTTTTTTTGATAACCATAAGAGTACTAAGGGTGCGCTTTATTCTAGATTGGTTTTAAATTTAAACTTTTTTGAGCTAATATAAAAACACATTTTTACATCTTCCCAAAGATTCGCAAAGCAATTTTGCCATATGAGGGAAGATTTAATGTGATATGAATATGGGACATTGTATGCTAACAGCTCTTAAAGAGTAACTATCCATCCATAGGCTATTTCTGTTCCCTTATTTTCCACAATTACTTGAATATTATAATAAGGTGTTAAGCTCCAGTGAACTATTGCACAGTGATATATTGAGTTAATATTATACTGGGAACATCAAAAGGATTGCTGAGACCTATAAAAAGCAGTTATATAGACCATACAGTACTAAAAAGAGAGAAAGAAATGGAAAGCATGGAAAGAAAGTAGCTGTTTTAGAAAACAATATGCAACAGTCCCAGGCACAAATATAATATAAAAAAAAATATTTAAAAATTATTATGTTTGAGTCAGTATACATATTGTGAACATCAACTATTGGCAATAATATACCCCCACATGACCTCAAGGGTAAGATATACTCCAGTACACAAGAGGTTAAAACAAATCAGGAAATCTGCACAACCTACAACTGGTGTTCCAATGCATTCACTATTAAAGTCCTAGACACACCCTAAACAATACGCAACAATATAGATTCTGACCACATAACAGTACTCACAGCATTCACGTACTGTACGTCACATCCATGGGAAAGTATGTAATTTACACAATATTGTGGAATGTAATACACTGGGAAATATCATGGTCAGATTCTGCCCTTACAGAGAGATAGTAGGTGACATTGATTGTGGCTAAATGGGGGTTGCTAATCACATAAATAGTTGTGGATCTGCGTGGTTGTGCGCAAAGTTTGCAATGTTATTAACGCATTTGTGAGCCTCACTGAGGGCCGCAATACTCCTCCTCCTCCCTCCTTATTCTCCCTCCTTCCACCCTCTTTAATAACCTCCCTTACAAAGGCAAGGAGGGGGAGAATGAGACACAAGGGAGGGAGAGGGTGGGGGATGGGGGAGGGGTGAAATCTGCTCAGAGGGCCTATAGCCTCGCATTGTGTGGCAAACAGCATTGCCAGTCTTACAATTTTACTCCCATCCCAAAAAAAAATCTAGTCCATAATCGTAATGCTTAAGATTCTACAAGCTCGACTCCAACAATGTATGGACTGGGAACTACCAGATGTTCAAGCCAGGTTCCACAGAGGAGGCGGCACAAGAGACCTAATTGCCAATGTCTGATGGATAATAGAGAAAGCAAGATAGTTCCAGAAAAGCATTTACTTCTAGAGATGTCGCGAACAGTTCGCCCGCGGACTATTCACTGCGATTTTGGCATGTTCGCAGCGGACGGCGAACACATGCGCTTTTTGGTTCGCCCCCTATACTTTATCATTGAGGAAACTTTGACCCTGCACCTCACAGTCAGCAGACACATTCCAGCCAATCAACAGCATACACTCCCTTCCAGAGCCTTCCATCTGAATATTCTGCTCTGTTTCACCAGTCATAGGTGGTGTACAATACATTGAAAAAAAACAACCCTTTTTTCCTTTAATCTAATTTCAGTTGCCTGCCTGTGTCAGGCTCACAGCTTATATTGTGCTCAGTGAAATAAAACACTTTTTTGACTGTAATAGATTGAATAGCAATTGGCTGCCTACAGGCGTGTGTGTGAAGCCTATTGCATCTACTCTGCCAACTTTTGCCAGTGCACAGTGACACTCCTATCTGGTGGCACCTTAGACTGCACGCGCAGTGCCCCAAATTTGAAGTAGGAGGTCCGACCAAGCATCTTTTTCCATCTCCCTGTTCCAAAAATCAATGCCATATACACGTCCCCTAATAGTGGACGTAACAGGGATTAAAACCGATAGGAATAGTACTACTTAACAGTACACACCTTCTAATAACGCAGACAGAGGCAACGCAGAGAGAGGAGTCTGAAGAAGAGGAGTCAGAGGAGGAAGGTGGCTTTGAGGAGGTGGAAGACCAAACACAGCAGGCGTCCCAGGGGGCTTGTTGTCACCTTTTGGGGACCCTTGGTGGCTGGGTGGAGGAAGAGACCTTCAATGAAATCAGTGAGGACAAGGAACGGGACATGGCTAGCTTGGTATCCAACCTTGTGCAAATGGGGAGTTTGCGGTTGTGCAAAGGGACTGTTTGCGGTTGTTTGCGGTGCATTAAACGGGGAGATTGGTCTGTTACTGTGAAGCGGGTGTAACCCTTACACTACCTGATTGATACAACATCATACCTGATGTTTTAAAGCATGTTAGTCCAAACAATTTAGGAATGTTAGCTGATTTATGCCCTTTATGGCTTAAAACCACACTCTGCATCAACTATGTAATTTTCCATGGGAGTTTTGCCATGGATCCCCCTCCGGCATGCCACAGTCCAGGTGTTAGTCCCCTTGAAACAACTTTCCCATCACTATTGTGGCGAGAAAGAGTCCCTGTGGGTTTTAAAATTAGCCTGCCCATTGAAGTCTATGGCGGTTCGCGAACATTTGATGGAAGTTCGCGTCCGCTGTTCGCGAACAGAAAATTTGATGTTCGCGAATTCTGCTACATAGAACATTCTAAAGCATTTGACTGTGTGGATGACAACAAAATGTGGAGCGTTCTTAAAGAGATAGGAGTACCAGATCATCTCATCCTCCTCCTGAAGAATCTGTATGTGGACCAAGAAGCCATGGTCAGAACCAAACATGGGACAACAGAATGGTTCACGGTCAGAAAAGGAGTGCGACAAGGTTGTATATTGCCACCTTATTTATTCAAATTATATGTAGAGTACATCATACGTAAAGCCGGACTGGATGAATCCAAAGCCGTAAACATCATTGCTGTAAGAAATATCAACAACTCCAGACACGCCGATTATACTACATTGATGGCTGAAGGTGAGGAGGAACTAAAAGGACCTAACGAAGAGAGTACAAAAAGTTTGTCTGCTGCTCAACATTAAAAAAAAAAACAAGATCATGGAAAATGGCAATCTCAGTTTCCGGGAAAATCGAAGGGGAGGAAGTGGAGGTAGTGACAGATTTTATTTTCCTGGGATTTAAGATCTTCTGATGGTGACTGTAGTAATGAAAATTAAAAGATGTTTGCATCTATGGTGGAAAGCTATGGCAAGTTTAGAGAAGCCAGTCAAAAAGTAAAGATATTAAACTATTAACAAAGTTCTGCATAGTTTGAACTATGGTATTCCCAGTAGTAACATACGGATGTGAGAGCTGGACCATAAAGAAGTCTGAGCTCCGTAGAATTGACGCCTTCGAATTGTGGTGTTGCCAAAATTCCGTAGAGTCCCTTGGACTTCAAGAAGATCCAATAAATCAGTACTTTAGAAAATCAAGACAAACTGTTTGCTAGAAGATATGATCATGAGGCTAAAGCTCAAATATTTTGGACATATCATGGGATGGCAGGATTCTCTAGAAAAGACTCTGATGCTGGGAAATATTCAAGGCACAAGAAGGAGATGGATAGATGAGGTCACTGAACCAATGAATATGAACTAGATGGAGCTCAGAGGGGCAGTGATTGAGAGATGTACCGGACGTGTTTCGGTCCATAGAGTCACGGAGTGTTGGATGCGACTTTATGACTAAACAAAAACAATCCATAATGGAGGTGTATGCGACAGGTATACCACTATAAAGCACATGCCATGCACTGGATTGCCATAGGGAGCATGTAATGAACAGGGCGTTTTAGTCACAGAGACATTGGGATGTAGCGGCAAACCATGACAAGGAGTATTGCATTAATGTGTAATAGCGGTTGAAGAAGGCCAGCAACATCACAATGAGGCTGTGGAGAGGCAGGTGGAGACCTAGGAAACTTACCTCCACAGGACAAGTGTAACTAAGATTACTGTTGATGAAGTCCCATGCCATCGCTGTTGTGCATGTGACAACATTTATACCAAATATAAATGTGAAATTACAGCTAGTGTTATTGTATTAATATTACAATTATTACAGTATTACAATTGATTTGGCTAATAACCCTACAGTGGAATAGTGATCAAGAACAGTGTTAATGTGAATATGTCTAAGCATGAACGCCCAAAAATCAGTATTACTGTGGTTCATGCATGATTTGGAATTTTGTAATAACATTAAAATAGTCCTTGAACATACTTTGGACATAATAATACATGTGACCACACTTAAACCACATCTGTGCCACTATAATGGGCTGTATTGTTCACATGACAATGTTTTGATGAAATGAAAATATGTCTAAATATTTAATCATTATATTACACTAAAAAGGCAAATATTTGGCGTTGTGTGCACCAATATGTGAGCTGATGTTAAATAATGGCGACATTAACACCAGATTTAACATAATAAGTTAAAACACTTGGCCATGAAAACATTAATTAACATAATTTTAGTGACATGCAAACATAAGATTACAGTGATCAAATGCATGAAAAAAAAGATGATCTATATACAACAATATTATCATTATGTAAACATGCTTCATGTTTATGTCCAAAATCAGTAGCCATTAGAAAGACACAGACACATTTATTAAGGTGTAACAATAAAATAGTTTATTATATACACAGAACACAGTCATAAATGTAACCAATGTGCATATAATATCATGGGTTTGGTGTGTGCAGAGGACAAGGGGCTGAGTGGGAAAATGAAAAAAAAAAATGGTTAAAAGTGATATTATATAATAAAAATAATAATAATGATGCATAACATCTACTAGAGTCACTTGTGGTCATTAACAAAATTCAGATGAATACAAATATCCTCATTCATCACTTCATATGATAGAAGTAACTAACAGTGTCCATAGCACTTATATTGTGTCTTCATCTGCTCAATTTAACAGCTGCATTAACTCCTTGTTTATGTAATCCAATTCAAATACACACATACAAGAAAAAAAATAAAAAATAAACAAAAAAATAGTCATAAGCAAAAAAAGCTGGCAAACAATCTAGCAATATCTGCACAGTATAGTGCTTTATACTGTAACAATAAAAAACGTACCTGATCTTCATCTACAAGCAGTTAACCATGCTGTATCTGTCACTTGACTATTAGTAATGATGTGTGATGTCACAAGGAATGCTTCGCTGTAAACACATTCAGTGGGCCAAGAGTATTATCACCATCTCTATAAGATACTAGGAACGTGGCCGTTGTAAGGCTGGCAATACTGTTTGCCACACAATGTGAGGCTTTTGCGCCATTGGCGCTCATCGCGAGCCCTACCCTCTCCCCTGGTGTACTTCAACTTTCCTGCTTTGCAATGATCACCTTCGGCGCTTATCCTGAGACCCACGTTGAATGCCTTTGGTGCTCATTGCGTGGCCCCAGGGGTAGGTAATTCTTTCTAACTGCGTTTTTTAATCCATTTTTGTATGCAGGTTTATACAGAGACATCATTTTAAGCCACCATTTTAATCAAAGAAGCATCCCTCTTCACATTTACTGCACCTTAGCATGTAAACCATATTAGCAGATGTACAGAAATGTGAATCCTTAATATTATTTAATTTGCTGCTGTTACTGGCTACAGTACAAGGTCTACATTGATTATGCAGATATAGCTTGCAGATAACTTTTGTTTGGCCCCATCTGTGCTTAAATAGGTAGACCAAGTTTCCAATATACTAGTTTTTGTCTCAGGTTTGGTTGTTGTCTGAATGCAAGGATTGATTGCACTTGTACATCTCTAATAATTTAGTGGTGTTTTCTAGAGCAGAAAACAAAGAAGCAATTTGCATATATTATATTGCTATAAAATAGAAGCGCTCTATAGTTTACCTACTGTGTATACATATATATGTATGAACTATATTCAATGTGTTTACATACAGTTCCTCTGGAAAGATGCACAAATGGAAATTGGAGTAAATATCCGTCCATATAAGTCCAGAACCACAATAATAGAGATGCCAGAGGTGTGCAGCTTATTCTCAGGACACTGTTCCCACCGTGTCCAAGTAACTGGTAAAGATAATAAGAAGGGTAGGGGAAAGACAGCGCGCCACCTCCTAGTGCAACATGAGTGTATAATAATCACGTCAAAACATCAGTCATATAGTGTTTCACTCACATGTGGTGACCCCAAGGTTATGAGATATCTGTATGGTTTAAACAGGATAGCTCTGGAAATACCAGATGTCCAATCCTTAGATCTCCATCCGAAGCTCAGGATACGATCCAGATGGTTTGGTAGCAGGTACAGTTGGATCAGTAATGCTATTTGGTACACTATTATATAGTGTCTACAGAACAAAATAGGATTCCAACTCCTTCTGTCTACTATAGGGGACAATTGAAACACACTAATACAAACAATAGTGTGTTTATCATGTGTTTATTGCACCATATAATCCTCAATACATGCCATATATGGCCAATAGGGATAGGCACATTAAAATGAATAAAATCAATAATCTAAAAACATAAAAAAAAAATATCAAACGCGTTTCGCACAAAGGCTTCCTCAGTGATATAAAAACAAAAACAGTGTATAAATATGTATATAAGTACTGCTCATATCAGGACTTGCCAACATCAAACCCTTTCTGCTCTCACACAGAGGCTTATATACCCTCCATTTTTTAACAATCAGGAAGTGCATCCAAAATGGCGTCGCCCCATGTGACGTGCATCATGTGACTTATGACAACATCACATTTCTAAAGCAGGGTGGAATTTAGCAACTAGGAGTACACAATGTTTAAAGTTTCTTTTAATCTCTATTGTAGCATGTGTTCACATAGCGTCTTTAGTGCAGATGTAATTGTTTGACTAATGTTTGTATCTTGTATCAATGTGGTTGTGTAATGTAATTTATGCATGTGTGTAACAAATACATGATATATGTGAAACAAAAATCTAGTTCTCTAGAAATCTTTTTATTGTGGCTCATACACCAGGAGCCCCGGTATCCTCCTGATGGTAATCCTGAGAGAAGCCAGTTTTGTAAGAATTTTTAAAGAAATTGATATTTCCACTCAGATAAGAACAATTATACTATAATTAATAAAATTAGATATAAGAAAACATGTCAACATATTCTATTAAACACATTTTTTTTATATGAAGCTTTAGTCTAATCCCTACTTATTTATCAAATGGAACTAACTGATATTTTAGACCATATAGTAGATTAAGGAATAAAGTGAATCAGAGTTTAAGATTCAAGAACCAAAAATGGCTATATCCTAAGCTATGCCTAAAACAATACATATATAGTTTAAAACTTTCTCCAAAGTCTGCAAATTGTTAAGGAGTATGCTGAGGAAGCTCAATAACAGGGCACTCCATCCTTAGCACTGTTTGAAATTGTTCTTGACTTGTACTTAACCCCTGTATAGCGCTACGGAATATGTTTTGGTGCGTTATAAATAAAGGATATTATTATTATTATTATTATTATTATTATTATTATTATTATTATTATTATTATTAATAATAATAATAATAATAATAGTAATGAAACTTGTGACCTTCTGGAAAAATTATGGGCCTTATTTGGAAAATTAGTAGAGATAGATGCAGAGACACTTTTCTCTAGACGCACATATAACATAATAAGAGATTAAGTGGTTACCTTTTATTTTAAACAAAGAATACATTTTTGCATCTGTTCTGTGATCTTCTGAACAGTAAAGGGTGTTTTTGTACCTTTTGAACTAACTAGGTGAGTAGTCAGAATCTAATAAAAAAAATTGAGAAAAATAAGCTTTTTTTTTTAAATATATAAATTAATTTTCTCACTGTATTCTCATGAGTCAGTCCAGTGGTAACAGCATCCTGCCACATGTATCTGATGCAGGGCCATACATCTGGTGAACTGGAGAATATATTTGCAGCACTTCTTAAAATTGCTCTACTAAAAACGCATTTGGTGCTCACTGAGCACAGGTTTTAGATGTTGTTAAGGAATGGCAATGCCAAATAGAGCTGTTCTCCCTAACAGCCAGGAGAACAGTTCTACTTAAGGAGAGGGAGGGTACAAAAGGCAGAAAGGGCGATTCCCCCCCCCCCCACCAATAACAAAGTACTGTATATACTCGAGTATAAGCCGACCTGAGTATAAGCCGAGGCACCTATTTTACCACAAAATACTGGGTAAAATGAGTTACTCCAGTATAATCCGAGGGTGGGAAATGTGCTGCCACCTGTGTCCCTCTTGTGCCTTCTGTGTCCCCCTCTCTCTCCTGTGTCTCTTCTCCCCTCTCCCTTCCCTGTGTCTCTTCCCCCCCTCCTCATCATCAACCTCCCTCCTCATCCTCAGCCCTCAACTACCCATCCTCAACCTCCTCATTCTAAACACCACTCCTCCTCATTCTAAACCCCACTCCTCCTCAGCACCCGGTATATGCTAATGCAGTGACGTCACATGTGCGTCACATCAAGACCCGGAAGGAGCGGAATCCGGAGAAGGTAAGTGAGGGGGAGGGAAAGAGACACACGTGGGGGGGGGGGGGAGAGAGAGAGAGAGAGACACACGTGGGGGGGGGAGAGAGAGAGACACACGTGGGGGGGGGGGAGAGAGAGAGACAGACGTGGGGGGGAGAGAGAGAGACACACGTGGGGGGGGGGAGAGAGAGAGACACACGTGGGGGGGGAGAGAGAGAGACACACGTGGGGGGGAGAGAGAGAGACACACGTGGGGGGGGAGAGAGAGAGACACACGTGGGGGGGGAGAGAGAGAGACACACGTGGGGGGGGGAGAGAGAGAGACACACGTGGGGGGGAGAGAGAGAGACACACGTGGGGGGGGAGAGAGAGAGACACACGTGGGGGGGGAGAGAGAGAGAGAGAGACACACGTGGGGGGGGAGAGAGAGAGAGAGAGACACACGTGGGGGGGGAGAGAGAGAGAGAGAGACACACGTGGGGGGGGGAAGAGAGAGAGAGAGAGACACACGTGGGGGGGGAGAGAGAGAGACACACGTGGGGGGGGAGAGAGAGAGAGGGAGGAGAGAGGGACACGGGGGGGGGGCAGAGGGACACGGGGGGGGGCAGAGGGACACGGGGGGGGGCAGAGGGACACGGGGGGGGGCAGAGGGACACGGGGGGGGGGCAGAGGGACACGGGGGGGGCAGAGGGACACGGGGGGGGGCAGAGGGACACGGGGGGGGGCAGGGGGACACGGGGGGGGGCAGAGGGACACGGGGGGGGGCAGAGGGACACGGGGGGGGCAGAGGGACACGGGGGGGGCAGAGGGACACGGGGGGGGGCAGAGGGACACGGGGGGGGCAGAGGGACACGGGGGGGGCAGAGGGACACGGGGGAGAGAGAGAGACACGGGGGGAGAGAGAGAGACACGGGGGGAGAGAGAGAGACACGGGGGGAGAGAGAGAGACACGGGGGGAGAGAGAGAGACACGGGGGGAGAGAGAGAGACACGGGGGGAGAGAGAGAGACACGGGGGGAGAGAGAGAGACACGGGGGGAGAGAGAGACACGGGGGGGAGAGAGACACGGGGGGGAGAGAGACACGGGGGGGAGAGAGACACGGGGGGGAGAGAGACACGGGGGGGGAGAGAGACACGGGGGGGAGAGAGACACGGGGGGGAGAGAGACACGGGGGGGAGAGAGACACGGGGGGGAGAGAGACACGGGGGGGAGAGAGACACGGGGGGGAGGGAGACACGGGGGGAGAGAGACACGGGGGGGAGAGAGACACGGGGGGGAGAGAGACACAGGGGGGAGAGAGACACGGGGGGAGAGAGACACGGGGGGGAGGGAGACACGGGGGGGAGGGAGACACGGGGGGGAGAGAGACACGGGGGGGGAGAGAGACACGGGGGGGGAGAGAGACACGGGGGGGGAGAGAGACACGGGGGGGAGAGAGACACGGGGGGGAGAGAGACACGGGGGGGAGAGAGACACGGGGGGGAGCGAGACACGGGGGGGGGAGCGAGACACGGGGGGGGGAGAGACACGGGGGGGGGAGAGAGACACGGGGGGGGGAGAGAGACACGGGGGGGGGAGAGAGACACGGGGGGGGGGGGAGAGACACGGGGGGGGGGGGAGAGACACGGGGGGGGGGAGAGAGACACGGGGGGGGGGAGAGACACGGGGGGGGAGGGAGAGAGACACGGGGGGGGAGGGAGAGAGACACGGGGGGGAGGGAGAGAGACACGGGGGGGGAGAGAGAGACACGGGGGGGGGGGAGAGAGAGACACGGGGGGGGGAGAGAGAGACACGGGGGGGGAGAGAGAGACACGGGGGGGGAGAGAGAGACACGGGGGGGGGGGAGAGAGACACGGGGGGGGGGAGAGACACGGGGGGGGAGAGACACGGGGGGGGGGGAGACACGGGGGGGGGGGAGAGAGACACGGGGGGGGGGGAGAGAGACACGGGGGGGGGAGAGAGACACGGGGGGGGGAGAGACACGGGGGGGGAGAGACATGGGGGGGGGGGGAGAGACACGGGGGGGGGAGAGAGACACGGGGGGGGAGAGAGACACGGGGGGGAGAGAGAGACACGGGGGGGAGAGAGAGACACGGGGGGGAGAGAGACACGGGGGGCAGAGAGACACACAGTTGTTGTAACTCCCCCCCCGTGTTGTGAATTCATCCCTTATACCATCTACACTTTCTACCTCATTACTTATATCTAGCCCCCCCCACCTACTAGAAAGGCTGGAGGAGTTTTTAAACTACCATCCTATCCCCTAGCACAAATGCTCCCTCGTCATTAAGGTGCAATCCATCCCTGATGTAGAGATTGTACCGAAGTGAGAAGTTAGCCCAGTGCTCTAAAAACCCAAACCCATCCTTCGTGTACCACATCTATAGCCACGCATTAACCTCCCAAAGCTCCTTCTGCCTTCTTGGGCTAGCACGTGGCACTGGTAGTATTTCAGAAAATACTACCTTGGAGGTCCTTGCCTTCAGCTTATTACCTAGTTCACTAAAATCATTCTTTAGGACACTCCATCTTCCACTAACTTTGTCATTGGTATGTACCAAGACCGCCGGTTCAGTTCTAGCCCCTCACAATAATTTGTCTACCCTATCCACAACATGCTGAACCCGAGCACCCGGGAAGCAGCAAACTGTTCAATTGCTGGGATCTGGGTGACAAAAAACCCTGTCTACCTTCCTAATAGAATCCCCTACCACCAAAACCTGTCTGTTGCTCTGCCTTTTCTGCCCTCCCACTCCTCCAGTAGAGCTGTTCTCCTGGCTGTTAGAGGGAACAGCTCTATCTGGCATTGCCATCCCTGAATAGACATCCCCAACAGTTACACTCAATCTGGCAAATCTGTTGGTGTTTGCCAACTCAGAACTGGCCTGCCTCCTCCTGTTCCCCCGGCTTCCCTTTCTAACTGCAACCCAGCTACCTTCCTGGACATCCTCATTAGCCCCAGCTCCACCCTCCATGCTAGGCCCAGTTAAACTGTGCTCAGTGAGCACCAACTCCCTTACCAGTGGAGCAATTCTCCTCTTCAGTTCTCCAATTTGAGCTTCCAGAGAGGCAATATGCTCACACCTCTCACAGAGGTATGGACCCTCCTTTTATTTAAGCTCTTACACTTTTACTAGAATTGCACTTATACTAGAAGTGTTCGCAAGCTCATAAGTTCGCCCATTTATATTAATTTCTGCCTTCTCACCTGGGCACAAGTCCTGCACTCTGCAATTTATCAGCCTTTACTTGCAAAAAGTTAAATCACTTGCAAAAAATGCTTATTGTGACTCCTGTGATGCCTTTCAGCACTATAGACATGCCTCTGCAACCCCTCCCAGCGATAGATACCCCCTTCCAGAGAGAGTGGCCATTAACCTAGTAGGACCTTTAGCTGGGCCCAGTAAGAATGGAAGGAGGTATATCCTCACAGTAGTGGACAATGCCAACAAGTCCCCTGAGGCAGTGGCCCATGCCACCAGGTTCCCTGAGGCATTGGTCCTAGGGAATATTTCTGCCCATACTGTAGAAGGAGCCCTATTGGTGGTGTTCTCTAGGATGGGTTTCCCTCAAGAGATTTTGTGTGATAGGGTTTATTATTATTAACTTTAATTGTATCGCACCAACATATTCTGTGGCGCTGTACACGGATAAGAACAGGAAAAATACAATATTAAACTTCATAAAGTGAAGGGCACTGTTTTGAGCTTAGAATCTTTATAGAAAGTGCTTTTTCCCAAAGAACCCTACAAGATTGCAAGCTCGCTACTTCTAAAGGGAATGAAAAGACGGGGGAGAGGCCTGGGGAAGAATAAGGATAAAGAATATTATGGATGAGCTAGAAATATTAGCAGTACAAGAAAAATGGGGCTTAATAGGCATTACGGAAACATGGTGGGATGAATCTCATGACTGGACTGTTAATCTGGATGGTTATAACCTATTTAGGAAAGATAGGGGAAATGGTAAAAGAGGAGGAGGGATCTGTCTTTATGTTAAGCCTGAATTTAAGCCTATAGTTAGAGAAGATATTTATGCTGGCACTAACGGCATCATTGAATCCTTGTGGGTTGAGCTAAATAGTGGAGGAGCTAATTCTAAATGCATATTGGTGGGAGTATGCTATAAACCCCCAAATATAGCTGAAAGTGAGGAAATACAATTATTGTTACAGATTGGAAATGCAGCTAAGCATGGGCAAGTTCTAATAATGGGAGACTTTAATTACCCTGATATAAACTGGATAAACGAGACCAGCAGCTCAGCTAAGGGGAGCAGGTTCTTGAGTACACTCAGGGATCATTATCTAGCCCAGGTAATACAAGAACCTACTAGAAATGGGGCCATCTTGGATTTAGTCATCACAAGTAATATTGATATAATATCAAATGTAAAAATAGGGGAACCCTTGGGGAACAGTGATCACAACACAGTCTCATTTGAGATTGAATACAAAAAACAGAGTTGTAAGGGGCCAACAAAAACTCTAAATTTTAAAAGGGCTAACTTTAATGGGCTACGGGCAGCAATACAACATATAGACTGGGACAAAGAACTTACAGGGAAGAATACTGAAAATAAATGGACAACATTCAAATCCTTACTAAATAAACATACTCATCAGCATGTACCATGTGGAAATAAAATAAATAGGAGTAAATCACATCCCATGTGGCTTAACAATGACTTAAAGATCATGATGAGGAAAAAGAAATATGCATTTAAATTATACAAGAAGGAGGGAACAGAGGCATCTTTATGTGACTATAAGGAAATCAACAAGGCTTGCAAAAGGGCTATTAGACTGGCTAAAATAGAAAATGAGAAGTCAGTTGCAATGGAAAGTAAGACTAACCCTAAAATATTTTATAAATATATTAATGGGAAGAAGGCCAGGAAGGAATCGATAGGACCATTACAATGTGACACAGGCCATCTGATAATTAGTGACCAGGAAAAGGCAGATGAGCTAAATAGGTTCTTTTCGTCGGTTTACACAAGGGAGGTACCAGTGGTTGGGACACTGCAACATAATGGGGCTACACTACCTTCACTAAATAATTGGTTAACGCAGGAAGAAATACAAAAGAGGTTGGAGAAAATAAATGTTAATAAAGCCCCAGGTCCTGATGGAATACATCCAAGGGTACTGAGGGAGCTGGGTTCTGTAATAGCCAAACCATTATATCTAATCTTTAAAGACTCGCTCACTACAGGGTCTCTACCAGATGACTGGAGAAAAGCAGAGGTGATACCTATATTTAAGAAGGGATCTAGAGCAAATCCGGGGAATTATAGACCAGTGAGCCTCACTTCTGTAGTTGGGAAGCTTTTAGAAGGGTTAATAAGGGACAGAATACAAGAATATGTCTATTTGAACAGGATCATAGGTAGCAGTCAACATGGATTTATGAAGGAAAGGTCGTGTCAGACCAATCTAATTAGTTTTTATGAGGAGGTTAGTAGGAACTTGGATCAGGGCAACTCAGTGGATGTAGTCTTTTTAGATTTTTCAAAGGCATTTGATACAGTGCCACATGGAAGACTAGTGAGCAAACTAAGGGATACAGGAATTGCAGTAAATATCTGCTCATGGATCGAGGGCTGGCTAAAAGACAGGAAGCAAAGGGTTGTTGTAAATGGAACATACTCCGATTGGTCTAATGTGATAAGTGGGGTTCCTCAGGGCTCAGTATTGGGTCCTCTCCTTTTTAACATATTTATTAATGACATTGAAGTAGGACTCGAATGTAGTGTCTCCATTTTTGCTGATGACACTAAGTTGTGCAAGGTAATAAAATCAGATAATGATGTACTTTCCCTACAAAAGGATTTGCATAAATTAGAGAAATGGGCGGCTAAATGGCAGATGAGATTTAATACAAATAAATGTAAGGTTATGCATTTGGGAAGGAACAATAGCCAAGCAATCTATAATCTTAATGGAGCAAATCTAGGGGTATCAGATATTGAAAGGGATTTGGGAGTACTAGTGGACAACCACCTAGGTAACAGTGCTCAAAGCCAAGCAGCTGCTGCAAAGGCAAATAAAATATTAGCATGTATTAGGAAGGGTATAGAAGCCAGGGAAGAAGATATAATTCTGCCACTATACAAATCTCTAGTACGCCCTCATTTGGAATATGGAGTACAATTTTGGGCACCACCTCACAAAAAAGACATTTTAGAGCTGGAAAAAGTACAGAGAAGGGCTACAAAACTAATAAGGGGAATGGAGGGGCTAAGTTATGAAGAAAGACTAGCAAAATTAAACTTATTTTCGCTAGAAAAAAGGCGTCTAAGAGGAGATATGATTACGTTATTTAAATACATCCAGGGTCAATATAAGGCTTTGTCAAGTGAACTTTTTGTAGCAAGAGATTTTCAACTGACAAGAGGACATCCGTTGAGGTTAGAGGAAAAAAGATTTCACCTTAAACAAAGAAAAGGGTTCTTCACAGTTAGGGTGGTTAAACTGTGGAATTCTCTACCAAAGGAGGTGGTGACAGCGAATTCGATAGACAACTTCAAAAAGGGGTTAGATATATTTCTGAATAAAGAGGGCATTCAAGGCTATCCTAGATAACAAGCAAGGAATATTGATCCAGGGAGAAATTTGATCGCCAGTTTCTGGGGTCAGGAAGGAATTTTGCTTTTTTTTTTCCCTTATGAGACAATTGGCAAAGTTTCAATGGTTTTTTTTTTATGTTTGCCTTCCTCTGGATCAATTAACAATAATTAACAATTAACAATAATAATAAATAGTCCAAATTAAAAAGATCAATAGAGATCTAAAAAGGTTGAACTTGATGGACTAACTCTTTATTCATTCTCCAATACTATACTATTAATAATTATTTAATCAATAATTTAATTAATAACTAATCCGCATATTGCAGATCAGAGGAGATCTTAACAGGTTGAACTTGATGGACTGAAAGTCTTTTTTCAACCTTAAATACTATGTAACTATGTAACTATGTAACTAATAACAAGGGTCAGGAATGTCATGCATTTTGTGGGTAAAGAATGCGACAGCCATATATTAATTACATTATATGGTGTTTCATTGCTTACTTACTAATTACCATTATAATAATTATACACAAACACAGTATGTCTCTTTAATTTGTAAAGAGACTAAATCATTTGTCTCTTTATTCAAGTTAAATGTCTGAGTCTAAACATTGTAGGTCTCAACAGATAGGGTATTCTGAAATGTACATGTTTCTTCAATTCTTCATTGTCTCCTTCACGTTCATGTTATCATGCAGGTGGTAAGATATTACAATGGTGTCATCTAGTCTACTAGAAATAATCTGGCACAAATTAATACAGAGGCCATAATGTTTTAATATAACTAGAGTGCTTCCATGTGGTTAGAAGCAGACAGACATTCACAATATATCATTCTTTTATACTTTACCATGGCGCGGGACTTCTAAAACCAAAAATATGACAGAGCAAAAATACGAGGTTAACGGCCGAACGGCAAAAAAACTAAACAAACCCCCCCCCCACAAAAAGTACAAATAAATACAACAAAAACATCACCCACAGCACGGGGGAACAGCCAGGAAAAAGGACATCTGGGAGTGAGGTGAAACGCGATTCAGACAACTTTCACCACACAAAACTCGCCTAAGTGAGAAAAAAAATGGCTGCCAAAATTTTTTTAAACGAGGCTACAAGACCCTGGACCACGCAAAACACTGCCAAACGCGTAGCACTTTTACACAGCAATGAACGAAATACAAAATGCACTATTACAAATTACGGAAAAAGGCTTGCAAGACGCGTAACACATTAACATTACCGATCTGCAATGGAGCTTTACACATCTACACCAACGAATTTCCCTCGCGCACCCAAACAATTTCCAATGTACAGCTGGAACATTCATTACACTTTATCATCAGAGCACCAACACTCACTGTACATTGTATGGTGCCGGAAAATATAAACAGATTGTTAGCTCTTCAGGCTATTGATTGATGAATATATTAATTACAAATAGGTAAAGTATATTAAATTATTCAAGAAATAATTAATTCATTATTGATTAAGTAAACATAGATGAATATATATATATATATATATATCTTTATAATGAGTGACGAAGGTGACGAAGCAAAAATAGACAAGACAAGAGGCTCCCTATGAGCGCTGAAGGCGCTCATTGAAAGCCACTCGATGAGCGCTGAAGGAGCTCAGTGCGAGGCTCGCAATGAGCACCGAAGGCCCTCACAGTACAAAAAGGTTTACATTGTGTGTCAAACAGCATTTTCATCGCTGAAAATGTTATTGGCCCGTCATTTTTGACGGGCAAGTCGCTAGTAGGTTATATTGCTAATCATTAATATCAGATATGTGTATATCACAAATAGACAGCTGATTGTGTTTATGAATATCATTGTTGTATTGCACTAACCAAATATATAGACAGACTGTAACCAAACTTTGTAAGATCATATATACTGTTTATATACTCCTTTATTGAACTGACCAAACAGATTGTATTAACTTCAGAACTACAGACTCATAAGGTGTATGCTTGCTAATGCCAGAAGCTTGCCAGGAAAAATGGGAGAGTTAGAATTATTAGCAATTAATGAAAAATGGGATTTAATAGGCATTACTGAAACATGGTGTAATGAATCTCATGACTGGACTGTTAATCTGGATGGTTATAACCTATTTAGGAAAGATAGAGGCAATGGTAAACGAGGAGGAAGGATTTGTCTGTATGTTAAGCCTGAATTTAAGGCTATAGTCAGAGAAGATATTTATGGTGGACCTAGTGATAAAGCTGAATGTTTGTGGGTAGAGTTAAATAGCGGAGCAGCAAATTCCAAAAGAATATTAGTAGGAGTATGCTATAAACCCCCAAATATAGCGCAAAGTGAGGAAATACAATTATTGTTACAGATTGGAAATGCAGCTAAGCATGGTCAAGTTCTAATAATGGGAGATTTTAATTACCCTGAAATAAACTGGATAAATGAGACCAGCAGTTCAGCTAAGGGGAGCAGGTTCTTGAGTATACTCAGGGATCATTATCTGGCCCAGGTTGTACAAGAGTCTACTAGAAATGAAGCTATCTTAGATTTACTCATCACAAATAATATTGATATAGTATCAAATGTTGGAATAGGGCAACCTTTGGGAAACAGTGATCACAACACAGTCTCATTTGAGATTGAATTAAAAAAACAACATTTTAAGGGGCCAACAAAAACTCTTAATTTTAAAAGGGCAGATTTTGACGGTCTAAAGGCAGCAATACAAAGTATAGACTGGGACAGAGAACTGATAGGTAAAAACACTGAACATAAATGGACAACATTTAAATCCTTACTAAATATACATACACATCGGCATATACCGTGTGGGAATAAAAGTAAAAGGAGTAAATCCCATCCAATGTGGCTTAACAATGATTTAAAGATCAAGATACGCAGTAAAAAAACAGGCATTTAAATTATACAAACAAGAGGGGACAGAGACTGCTTTACAGGAATACAAGGAAATCAACAAGGCTTGCAAAAGCGCGATTAGACTGGCTAAAATAGAAAATGAAAAATGTATTGCGAAAGAGAGTAAGACTAACTCTAAAATATTTTTTAAGTATATTAATGGGAAGAAGGCGAGGAAGGAAGCTATAGGAACATTACAATGTGACACAGGGCGTCTGTTAATTAGTGACCAAGAAAAGGCAGATGAGCTAAATAGGTTCTTTTCTTCAGTATACACAAGGGAGGTACCAGTGGTTGGGACACGGCAACATAATGGGGCTACACTACCTTTGCCAAATAATTGGTTAACACAGGAAGTAATCCAAAAGAGGTTGGAAAAAATAAATGTTAATAAAGCTCCGGGTCCTGATGGAATACATCCAAGGGTACTAAGGGAACCGGTTTCTGTAATAGCCAAACCATTATATTTAATTTTTCAAGATTCACTCAACACAGGGTCTCTACCAGATGACTGGAGAAAAGCTGATGTGATACCTATATTTAAAAAGGGAGCAAGAGCAAATCCGGGGAATTATAGACCAGTGAGCCTCACTTCTGTAGTGGGGAAGCTTTTAGAAGGGTTAATAAGGGATAATATACAAGAATATATGTCTATTTGAACAGGATTATAAAGTAGGAGTCAACATGAATTTATGAGGGATAGGTCATGTCAAACAAATCTAATTCGTTTCTATGAGGAGGTTAGTAGGAACCTGGATCAAGGCAACTCAGTGGATGTAGTCTTTTTGGATTTTGAAAAGGCTTTTGATACACTGCCACATGGGAGACTATTGTGCAAACTAAGAGATACATGAGTTGCAGTAAATATCTGCTCATGGATTGAGAGCTGGCTAAAAGACAGGAAGCAAAGGGTTATTGTAAATGGAACACACTGCGATTGGACTAATGTAATAAGTGGGGTTCCTCAGGGTTCAGTATTAGGTCCTCTCCTTTTTAACATATTTATTAATGACTTCGAGGTAGGATTGCAGTGGGGTGTCTCCATTTTCGCTGATGACACGAAGTTGTGCAAGGTAGTTCAATCAAATAATGATGTGCTTTCCCTCCAAAGGGATTTACATAAAATTGAGGAATGGGCATCTAAATGGCAGATGAGATTTAATAGGAATAAATGTAAAGTTATGCATCTGGGAAGGAAAAAAAGCCATGCAATTTACAATCTTAATGGAGCAAATCTAGGGGCATCAGATATTGAAAGGGATTTGGGAGTGCTTGTGGGCAACCACCTAGATAACAGTGCTCATAGCCAAGCAGCAGCTGCAAAGGCAAATAAAATATTAGCATGTATTAAGAAGGGTATAGAAGCCAGGGAAGCAAATATAATTCTGCCACTATACAAATCTCTAGTACGCCCTCATTTGGAATATGGAGTACAATTTTGGGCACCACTTCATAAAAAGGACATTTTAGAGCAGGAAAAGGTACAGAGGAGGGCAACAAAACTAATAAGGGGAATGGAGGGGCTAAGTTATGAAGAAAGACTAACCAAATTAAACTTATTTTCTCTAGAAAAAAGGCGTCTAAGAGGAGATATGATTACCTTATATAAATACATCCAGGGTCAGTATAAAGATTTGTCAAGGGAGCTTTTTGTGCCAAGAGGACATCCCTTGAGGTTAGAAGTAAAAAGATTCCACCTTAAAGAAAGAAAAGGGTTCTTCACAGTAAGGGTGGTTAATCTGTGGAATTCTCTACCAGAGGAGGTGGTGACAGCGGATTCGATAGAGAACTTTAAAATGGGGACTGGATTTATTTCTAATTAAAAAGGGAATTTAGGGTTATCATGGATAATTAGAGGGGCAGTATTGATCCAGTGAGAAGTCCCGTCGCCAGACTTTTTTTTTTAATACAACAAATTAATTAATAGTTAATCTGCATATTGCAGATCAGAGGAGATCTTAAAAGGATGAACTTGATGGGCTGAAAGTCTTTTTTCAACCTTAAATACTATGGCCCTCATTCAATTGCGATTTGGCCAATTGAATAGGGGTCTAAATAAGCACATAACATATTTTTTTAAAATAAGTTTTTAGTTAGCAAGCATCTATCCAAAAGCAAGGTTTTTACTAACTAAAAACTTATTTAAAAAAAATATGCTATGTGCTTATTTAGACCCCTATTCAATTGGCCAAATCGCAATTGAATGAGGGCCTATGTAACTTATAATTGTTAATCCATATTTGATAAGTTTGTATCCATTGCTTATTGATTGATACACTGATCTAACCAAACAAATTATTTTAAAGACTAACCGTTATCCAATCATCCAAAGAGATTAGAATACTCCGTTTGTATTGTAATCTAACTAAGTTTCAAAGCTTACTAGTGTTAACACTTTAATTGTTTATCCTTGATATTTTCTGCTATACCAATAAAAGCAATTTCTGCACACAGCGTATACTTGACGATAGCTTGATCATTTAACCTAATCAATATCTACACTGTAACACTTTATGAAACTGTATTAATTGAAGATGTTGCGAATAGTTCGCCGGCGGACTGTTCACCGCGAACATAGCATGTTCGCGGTGAACTGCGAACATATGCAATATTCGACCCGCCCCCTATACTTTATCATTGAGCAAACTTTGACCCTGCATGTCACAGTCAGCAGTCACATTCCAGCCAAACAGCAGCATACACTCCCTTCCAGAGCCTTCTAACTCATGGACAGCAGCCATTTTGGAATCATAACTAACTTGCAGTCTTACTGAAAGGAGACTGAGTGTAGGTGATACTGCATCAATAGGGAAAACCATAGCTAGGCTACTGTACACAGTGTGCAAAACAGTCCTGAAGGACTCTTTTGATCTCTGCTGCAAGGACACCCCTGTGTCTCTTCCCCCCCTTATCATCATCCTCCCCTCACCTTAGCACCCAACCCTAACACCCCTCACACTTATCCATAACACCCATCAACCTAACACCTAACCCTAACACCCCTCACACTTACCCCTAAGACCTAACACCCCTCACACTTATCCCTAACACCCCTCACACTTATCCCTAACACCCCTCACACTTATCCCTAACACCCCTCACCCTAACACCTAACCCTAACACTCCTCACACGTATCCCTAACACCCCTAACCCTTACCCTAACACCCCTCACACTTATCCCTAACACCCCTCACACTTATCCCTAACACCCCTCACACTTATCCCTAACACCCCTCACACTTATCCCTAACACCCCTCACACTTATCCCTAACACCCCTCACACTTATCCCTAACACCCCTCACACTTATCCCTAACACCCCTCACACTTATCCCTAACACCCCTCACCCTAACACCTAACCCTAACACTCCTCACACTTATTCCTAACACCCCTAACCCTTACCCTAACACCCCTAACCCTAACACCCCTAACCCTTATCCCTAACACCCCTCACCCTAACACCCCTCACCCTAACACCCCTCACCCTAACACCCCTCACCCTAACACCTAACCCTAACACCCCTCACACTTATCCCTAACACCCCTCACACTTATCCCTAACACCCCTCACACTTATCCCTAACACCCCTCACACTTATCCCTAACACCCCTCACACTTATCCCTAACACCCCTCACCCTAACACCCCTTACACTTATCCCTAAAACCCCTCAACCTAACCCTAACACCCCTCACACTTATCCCTAACATCCCTCACCCTAACACCTAACCCTAACACCCCTCACACTTATCCCTAACACCCCTCACCCTAACCCTAACACCCCTCACACTTATCCCTAACACCCCTCACCCTAACAACTAACCCTAATACCCCCTCACACTTATCCCTAACAGCCCTTACCCTAACACCTAACCCTAACATCCCTTACCCTAACACCCATCACACTTATCCCCAACACCCCTTACCCTAACACCTAACCCTAACACTCCTCACACTTATCCCTAACATCTAACCCTAACATGACTCACCCTAACACCCCCCACACTTATCCCTAACACCCCTCACCCTAACACCTAACCCTAACACCCCTCACACTTATCCCTAACACCCTTCACCCTAACCCTAACACCCCTCACACTTATCCCTAACACCCCTTACCCTAACCCTAACACCCCTCACACTTATCCATAACACCCATCAACCTAACATTCTCACACTTATCCCCAAGACCTAACACCCCTCACACTTATTCCTAACATGCCTCACCCTAACACCCCTCACACTTATCCCCAACACCCCTTACCCTAACACCTAACCCTAACACTCCTCACACTTATCCCTAACACCTAACCCTAACATGACTCACCCTAACACCCCCCACACTTATCCCTAACACCCCTCACCCTAACACCTAATCCTAACACCCCTCACACTTATCCCTAACACCCTTCACCCTAACCCTAACACCCCTCACACTTATCCCTAACACCCCTTACCCTAACCCTAACACCCCTCACACTTATCCATAACACCCATCAACCTAACACCTAACCCTAACATTCTCACATTTATCCCCAAGACCTAACACCCCTCACACTTATTCCTAACATGCCTCACCCTAACACCCCTCACACTTATCCCTAACAGCCCTCACCCTAACACCCCTCACACTTAGCCCTAACACCCCTCACACCTAACACCCCTTACCCTAACATCCCTCACACTTATCCCTGTGTCTCTTCCCACCCTAATCATCAAGGGAGGGGGGAGGATGATGAGGGAGGGGGTAAGAGACACAGGGGAAGATGATGAGGGAGGGGTAAAAGAGACACAGGGGAGGATTATGAGTGAGGGGGGAAAGAGAAACAGGAGAGGATGATGATGGAGGGGGGAAGAGACACAGGGGAGGATGAGGAGGGAGGGGGTAAAGAGATACAGGGGAGGATGATGAGGGAGGTGGGAGGGGGAATGAGACACAGGGGAGGATGATGAGGGAGGGGGTAAAGAGATACAGGGGAGGATGATGATGGAGGGGGTAAAGAGATACAGGGGAGGAGGATGATGGAGGGGGTAAAGAGATACAGGGGAGGAGGATGATGGAGGGGGATGTTAGGTTATTTATGCCCTTTATGGATTAAAACCAGACTCTGCATCGACATTGACATGGATCCCCCTCCGGCATGCCACAGTCCAGGTGTTAATCCCCTTAAAACAACTTTTCCATCACTATTGTGGCCAGAAAGAGTCCCTGTTGGTTTTAAAATCCGCCTGCCCATTTAAGTCTATGGCGGTTCGCCGGGTTTGCGAACATTTGTGGCAGTTCTCAAATTTTGAGTTCGCGACATCACTAATATTAATCTATATAGTGTAAAATGTAAATCAGATCAATTGCACTGACAGGAAGGAAGTGTGAGAAGTATAGAAAGGTGAAAGGTTCTATTGTGTAATTTTGAATGACCCCTAGTGCTGTGATAATAGTCAGAAAAAAGGAGGTCAGGTGACATTCATGCCTCTAAAAATTAAATCTAAATTGGGGTGGGTGGGTTTTTATTGGATGAGGAGGGAGGGAGGGAGGAGAGTGCTTACAGGATTTTGCCAGAGTAGGAGTGAGGTTGGTGCAGATCATGAGGAGACTGAAAGAAAAGCAATATGGGAACATGGAGTGAGGGACAGATAGAATGTGTGAGAGGAGTGTGAGGGAGAAAATGAAAGAGGTATTGGAAGGCAGGGCAGGGAAGGCCATGTGTGAGGAAGTGGTTATAGGTAAGTTATGCGGGCAATATATGGTGGGGGGAGGTGGAGGGCACATAGGAAACAGGCGACATTGCAGAGGATTGAGTAAAAGACAGAAAAAATTATATTTGCCAAGATATAATAAGGGTTACTCAGTTCATGTCTGTCCTGACCCATGATCTATGGGAGCTATGTGGATTAAGCACCTCTCGACCCCCAGACCAATGGCTTATGTGAGCGCTTCAATGGTACTATCAAACGTATGCTCAGGACCTTCACAGATTAGGAAAATGATTAGGAGAAACTGTTACCCTACCTTCTCTTTGCCTACAGGGAAATTCCCCAGGAGTCCACAGGGTATTCCCCTCTTGAACTCCTGTATGGGCAGCCTTTGAGGGGGCCACTGGACCTCATTTAAGAAACTTTGGAAGGGGAGCAGAGGCAGGAACCCATGCCAGTAGTCCCCTATGTTGTCGCCTTTAGAGAGCAGATAGGAAATTCTCCCTGACTCTTCCCATGAGGTTGGCTGAGCGCCCAAAAGCGTCAGAAAAAGTGTTATGACCAGGGGGTGTTAACGCTGGCCCCACACCCTCAGGATAAGCTCCAGGCTTCCTGGGAAGGTTCTTACAAGATGAGCCCGGCAGAGTCACTTGAGTGGCTCATATCAAGATTGAAGGGATATCAGTGCCGATCATAAGCAGTTTGTGCCATCTGCCTGCCCCCTGGCAGTGACCCTGAGGAAGGGCTACTTCCTGACCTGTTGGAACCAGCACAGCATTCATCCCAGGCTGAGTTTGTAAAATTGGCCCTAATCTGACCCAGGCCCAGCGAGAAGCACTGAATACTGAGCTGGGTAACCCGTTTATTTTCCCCATCTTCCTGGCCATACTTCCTTCACTAGCCACGAGGTACTGACTGGGGATTGGCCTCCCCTTAAACAACCCTCTTACAGGGTCCCAGAGTCAGTGAGAGCCAGCATCCGAATAGAATTAGATAAAATGCTGCGGCTCAAAGTTATCCAGCACTCTAAGAGCTCTTGGGCATCCCCTGTGGTGGTAGTCCCCAAGAAAGATGGCACAACTAGGTTCTGTGGATTACCATAAGCTCAATGACAAAACTAGAACTGACGCTTAACCCATTCCTCGTATGGACGAGTTGTTTGACAGTTCTAGGGTAGTTACATAAGTAGCAGCCCCCCAACCGGTCTGAGGGCTACTGGCAGATATCACTTGCGGAGCCTGCCAGGGAGAAGTCATCATTTGTTACTCCATTTGGGTTATACCAGTTCCCATAATGAATGCAATATTTGCTAATTTCCTGTGGAAATTCTATGATTTTGTGAGTAATCCACCACCTGATATGATCAGTTTTCCAATTTTTAATGAGGCGCAGTTTATTTGAATAAAGTATTTTGTTTCATATTTTATAGTGGTATTACAAACATATTTCAAACTCATTTAATGGCTTATAACCATACAGAGTGTGAAAACAAGAGAGCAAACACTCTCTGATGGTCATCAGAACTCTATTTGTAATTTACTAACACACCAAGATTGATACATAATTTTTATTGAATATTAAAAAAATAAACTCAAATACATCTACCACACCTTGTAGATTATTTGCAAACAGATCAATTTTGTTACACCTTTTGTATTACTGTATATAGTACAGGAGGTTTCCAAAATGGGGATACTTAATATATATGACACCTCTGTAGGTATAATATAACTATGATACAAACATACACTTTACTACAATGAAGAAAAAAAATCACCCTCTGGGTTAGCCCTGTGAGGGGCGCCCATAAAGCTTGCACCTAGTTCTGCAATAACTACTCTAATTTAACTAGCTACCATGGCAAATTCAATTTAACTAGTCTGCACTAATGAGAGAGTTACAGAGAGTCAAGGTGATCTATATATATTAAATTGCCCCCAAGAAAAGAAACCCCCTCTTAATTATCAAGACAACCTGTTATTAAATATGGATAAAAATGAATACATCACATAGGGAGATGGTATTTTACCCACTGTGTAGAATGATATATATATATATATATATATATATATATATATATATATATATATATATATATATATATAGCAGTTATGACAATATCTTAAACATGTATGCATTTATAGCTACCAACTCCAGAAGTGGAACATGTTACTTCACATATGCAAATATTGCTGGTCTGGCGCGCTTCACCACTTTCTAATATGGATTTTTCAAGCTAGCGTTTTTTGCAGCACTTTTTTGCCATCTTTTTAAATTGAAAGCTCCACCCAGCCTATGATGTCATGCTCTACGGAAAGCGCAATCAGTCAAAAATCACTATTTTTCCTTCTCTATGTGAGAGTATTCTGCGGATAGCATTGATGGACACACTTCCAATGCAATTTTATTCCAGCCTATTATTGATAAGTGAATCTTAGAGACAAAATTGCAATACATATCTCCATAGTAATAAATATAGGTATTTTTCTGCAATTGATTAGCAAGCAATTTCCAAAAATGCCTAAATAGATGAATTTATTCAAAACCCTTAATGCATATAATATACTAGAATTGCAAGAATGATAATATTTATGGCACTCCCATAAATATTTTACCTTAGACTAAACCAGATTATATTATGGTTAAGCATTCTTTAGAAATTGTTGTCAAGTAATACTATCCTATACCTAATATTTCATGTCTATATTATATTGACATTTATAATGCTATCTAAGTAAACTCTAAAACTGTCTCATAATTATGGAGCATACATTTTTATATCACATATATAGTTGTGAGCAATATGGGTTGTGGCAAACGCTTGCGGGCTCTTTGTGCTGGTGGAGATGAGCGCCGTACGACTTAGGCAGGGAACGCCAAAGGCGCACACTGCGCTGGTGGAGATGAGCGCCATAGGCGCTCATCCCTACAACTCCGCAGGACCTCTTTCCCTCCTCCTCTCCTTACCCTGTGTGTCTCTTCCCCTCCTCCTCCTGTCCTTACCCTGTGTGTCTCTTCACCTTTACCTCTCCCTCATTGCCTGCTGCTTGCGACACACAATGACGACCCGTTGCACTTAGAAAAACAAATACCCTGCGACCCAAAATTATGACCCATGAGCCCCTAAATAACCATGTCACTCATGGGGGTCAATACAGACCCCCATAAGCCATTAATTAACCCTGTCACTCATAGGGCTCAATACAGACCCCTATAAGCCCTTCATTAACCCTGTCACTCATGGGGGTCATTTAAGACCCCCATAAGCTCTTAATTAACCCTCTCACCCTGAGGGGGTGAATCCCATTGTGATTGGATGAAAACGCTGTCAATCAAATTCCATCGAATCAGAAGGCGCCATTGCCAGTTTTCTTCCGGAAAACTCTATAGGAGGCTCATTAGCGTCAGAGGTCCTTGAGTGCAGGCCTCCGTTAGTCTTTTTTTTTTTTTTTTTTTAGAGCGCGGATTCTTCCAGGGCCCAGGCGGGGCAGAAGAGAAGGAGGCCAGGGACATCATGGGAGGTAAGTTCAATGTATATTATTTTTATTTTACTTTATTTTGTGTGTGTGTATATTGTATTAATGTAATGTTTTTTTTTTTGTGTTTTTTTTTTAACAGCAATCGAGCCGGAGACGAAAATAAGAAGGACGGGGAGGACATGCTGGAAAGGCGAGTAGAATATTTAGAATGTTTATTTATTGTATGTAAATGTGTTGTACTAATTTGTTTTAATTTTTTTTTTCTAGGTTGGTGATCTGAAGGAACATCTGCAAAGGTAGGTGGTCTAAATTATTTTAATTTTAGCTTAGAATTAGGGTTTGTATATGGAGATAGGATTTATTTTATATTAAATTAGGGGGATGTATAGTATTTCATTTATTATAGATAGTGTGGTATGTGTATAGTTTAGATAGGATGTAATGAATTTTAGATAGTGGGGTATGTGTGTATTTGATGAGATAGTATATTTAATATAATTTTACATAGAGGGGTATTGTATTTTATTTCATTTGTACAGTATTGTAATGTACTGTATGTATTGTGTATGTATTTCATTTTCAGGTGTGTAATATTTTTTATTTTTTGTAGTGTGGGGGGTTGTAATGTAGTTTTTTTATTTTCTGTAATGTACCTTTTTATTTTTTGTAACTTAGGTTTTTTTCGTTTCTGGAATATACATTTCTTAATTTTTTCTACTGTACATTTTTTTTGTGTCTGTAATGTACCTATTTTATTTACGCTTAATTAGGCTTTTTTATTTTATGTGACTTAGGTTTTATTATTTTCTGTAATTAGTGGGGTGGCGGGTATTAGGGGGTAGATAGTGTGGTTAATAGGTTAGTGTATAGGGGGGTTAGTTTAGCAAGGTTTATGTTAGCAATGAGCGCCAAAGGTACTCAGAGGACTAAAAGCCTTACATTGTGTGCCAAACAGCATTCCCAGCCTTACAATTTTGACCGTCATTTTTTGACGGGCAAGTCGCTAGTTAAAATATATTTGAGGTTTATATATTCTAGTAATAAACCACTACCAGTGGATATCTAATTTTTAATGGAGTACTGTAATAATTTACCAGAGATAACAAATAAATATTATTTTAACTATTCCATTGTTACTTCCTCATAATTGCAGGGTAACTACTTGATAATCCAAATTCCTAAATGAGCCCGATATTCATATATTTCTCTAAGATGTCAAGTTGGAGACATTTCTGTTCTTCCAGATTTCGAATTGTGAAGTTGGTGTAAATGATAATCCCTTGGACCATATATTTTTCAGAATATGAGTTTACGTATAATCAGCAAAAATGTTTCTCCTGTTGGAAAGTAAAAGAGCTACTATAGCATTTACAAATTTGCTGTGGGGGTGTTAACAGTAGTACCACTCTACATATCTCCCTATAGAAATAACACTGTACATAGCAGTATATACCAGAGAGTTTAAATCTCTATAAGTGTGACATTTGCACATATTATAGTGAAGCAGAGTTCGCAGTTGAATACGATTTTAATGTTAATCAGCATGTGGCATGACCATCAGTGTAAAAACTACCATCTTTCTCAAATTAAAGAAGTCATATCATTACACACAGAGTATATAGAGGTTATTTTCTTGCTATAATTTCTCTGTGTACAGTGTTTACTCTGCCACTGAGAATTATGGGTAGAAATATGCAAATGATGCCCAGAATATATTTATTTGCCTCTAACCAATATAACATATAGAACTATGTGTGCTGCTCTCAGGCAGCCTTCCGAAAATAGCTTCAAATTAGGGTACATCCTAATCATAGGTGTCTGAGAGCAGAACACAGTCCTATATATACTCTAAATGGCCTTTTTTATGCTTACTGGGGATATAGTGGAAGGCATTTCAATCATGTTTGCACCCACCATAGCATACTTACAGCCCTATTAAAAGTTCCCTCAATGTGTAAAATAATAGCGCTTAACATAGACCGCAAGATGTCCGGCTATTAAATTGGCCCCGTAAAGCAACCCGCTAACGATCTGGGGGTTACAGGTGGAAAAACACCACAGGACGTCAAAATGTTAACTCTCCGGCCGCAAATCCTTTGATCTGTCAAGCCCGTAATGGTTACGTTCGAAAAATCGCTATTAAATTGCTCCGAATCCACTGGTGTTCATTCCCGTAACCCGCAAATGGAGCCAAAAAGCCAACAAGTACTAGAAAGGACCCCCAAGAGGGTTAAAGTCCTATCCGTAGCACTGTAAATGCAAATATACACACACTACTGTATTTTTAATTAAATGGAAAGTGATGTTAGGTATTAAAATGAATAGCAGAACATTCTCAAGCTCGCAAATCTGCAATATAAAATACTATTTTTTCCGTTTAATTTCCTTGTTATATCAATCAATGTGTTAATACATATAATGGAACTTGCATGGACTAGAATATCATTTACGGATTTATTAATATTGCATCATTTCTGGAATGCGGGTCCGATTGAAACCCGTAAGGCTTTGAAATTTAACCTCCATTTTTCACTGATGTAATGATGACAATCTCATTTGCCATTGGCTCAGTCTAAACCCGTAACTTCGGTTTGACTAATTGATCATGTTCACGGACGGCCCGTGAGTTGCGGCATGGTTCAATTTAATAGCTCTGTAACACAGCCGAATTACAATTTCTAAGCCTTTGCGGGTGTGCCGATGCCACTATGGGCTTCGCATTTAATGGGACTGTTAGTGTCATGCTCATTGTGAATAAGTTAAACAGATATGCCCAATTTCAAAGTAATATAAGGTTAACCAGTTTGGCTTGTACGACCACTTTTTAAGCTAAAAAGACCAGCAAATATAATATATTTACACAGAAATGCTGCATTATCATACCTGCTCAGCATGTTTAAGGTTTAGAAAGAAATACACTCTAGTTATTGAGGGAAAGGTATACTAATTACCAAGAGGAAGTAAGGTAAGTGCAGGAAAAGAAGATTATAATAATGAGTAAAATTAAATTATTATTTACTGGAGGTTTCCAATAGAGGAGCAGGCAATCAATGAAATGGATGAAATAGGAGGGTGTGTGTTTGGAAGTTGCTGAGCAATAGAATAATTATGCATACCATTTCAAAATATATATGTGCTGTCACACTCAGGGTTCATGCCCTTATATTCGGCACCACGATGGAGTACTCAGGAGCCTCTTGGCTGCAGTTACCTCACTGTCCAAGATAACGTCCAAACAAAACAAAACAAAAGTCCAAACAAAAGCTTGCTGATCTCGAATCTCCCTTGTAGCAGGGGATTTCCACAGCAGGCTCTGGTGTATTGTGAACAATAGAGTTTGACAGAGATTGGCCCTTTATAGAGCCAATCTGCATGTCAAACCAGAAAAAGACTGTAAAATTAAACAAAAAGCAAATTAGGAGATTGAGAGGAAAATAAACCGGTTGGGGGGATACCGAGCAGAGAACACCATCTACAGCCCACTGGGAGAAAAACTCATCTATTCCCCCAGTGGACAAAGCCAGGTGGTACTCTGCCCGGATACGGGAGCGCACCAGTGCCCAGAACATGGCCTCCGGTGACAATGAAACCCCCTCAATCAAACACTGCTTCCTGGACTTATATATAGCCAGCTTGGCTAATACCAGGAGCTGGTTGAAGAGGAGGTCCCTGGCCCTATTGCCCGGGACACTGGGCGCCCCAAAAATAAAAATGCGGGGGGAGAAATGCAGCCAGAACTGTAGGAGGAGGCCCCTCAAGAGTGACAAGAGGGGCTGCAGTCTGGCGCAACTAAAATAAATATGATACACAGACTCTCCCTTGCCACAGAATGGACAAGTGGAGGGAGAGTCCGTGAAATTAGCCAAGTACTCTCCCGTGCTCATTGCACCATGGAGCACTCTCCAACTCAAGTCCCCGGTGGGTCGTGGAACTAAATCAGAATAAAGCTCCCTCCACCGAGGCCTCTTGCCCTCGTTAGCTGGGAGGACCCGCCTCCAGATGGTATCGGGACGGGTCACGAGGGCAAGGAAGTGCACTGTATGGAGCACGAGAGAATACAAGCTCTTCCTCGGCATGCCACAAAAGCATGCCGAGGGTAGGTCCCTCAACCTCAAGATGTTGGGTACAAGAGGAGCCTGAGGGGAAACACAGGGCTTGTGTCCAATGCAAACAGCCGGAAGAGGGGTGTTAGAAGGCACATGTGGCACTCCGGCTTGCAAAGCCCTGTGAAGGAAGGTGCAAGAGTCGGGGGAGATGGCATTCTTAATCTCCTGGAGCAAGCGCCTCGGGACTTTGGTTGCCTTATATCCCAAACGGAGCGCAAGCTCCTGAGATGACACCCAATCGGAGCGCTCGTAGTCCAGAAGATCCCCGACTTGTGTCAACCGTGCCTGACTAAGGCAGCGGATGATACCTGGGGACTGTAACAACGGAGCCCCTACAGCTGGATTATATAATAGGGGCTCCCTAAATATTTCATCCCCCAAAGGCACGCCTTGCCTGGTCACGGAGACCACGCTCCATGCCTTGAGGGTTTCCTGGTAGTATGCCGGCAAAACCGAGAGGTCTCTCCTAAACCCCTCGGGCCTGATTAGAAATAATTGCCGGTCATACCCTAGGTTGCGCAACTGGCGATAAAAACTGGATGCCAGTGCGCACCACTGCGGAGAGGGATCTGCATATAGGTATCTCTGCAGGTACTGAAGGCGGAAGGTGGACAACTGGGAGGGCACACACACCACTCCCTGCCCACCCTCCACCAAAGGCAGACTTGCCACACCCGCAGAGACCCAATGCTTTCCAATCCAAAGGAAATCTAACAAACTCCTCTGGATGTTGCTGACAAACTCGGGGGTCGGACTCAAACAGATCAGCCGGTGCCAGATCTGAGAAGCCACCAGCTAATTTATCACTAAAGTCCGCCCCCTAAGGGAAAGCATTTTTTTCAGACCCCTCCATCGTCCCAGACAAGAGAGGACGCTGTCCTCTAGCTCCCTCCAGTTGTCTGGGACGGAAGCGTCCACAGCGGACAGGTAGACCCCTAGATATTTCATGACATCTGCCTCCCACAAGATGTTACGGAATGTGGGAGGCAAAGAGTCCACCTGTATAGAACCCTCTATAAGGCCTGTGCATTTGGACCAGCTGATCTGAGCAGAGGAGGCAGCTGAATATACCTCCTGGAACTCTTTTGCCAGCTCAAGATTAACTAGGTCCTAGGCCACGAGGAGCACATCATCAGAATAGGCTGAAAGGACAATCCGCATGTCTGGCTCATTAAGCACCAGCCCTGTGAGCCTTTTCCTCAACAGGCAGAGGAAATGCTCGATGGCCAGCGCATATAACTGTCCAGACAAGGGACATCCTTGACGTACCCCTCGTCCAAATACCAAAGGTGCGGTTAGGGACCAATTGATTTTAAGTAAACACTCTGCAGAGGCATACAGCGTTGTTATATAGCCCACAAATTGTGGGCCAAAGCGGTACGCCCGCAGAGTGGCTATGAGGTAACCATGGTCCACCCTGTCAAACGCCTTCTCTTGATCTAGGGAGAGAAAGGCGAGTGACAGACCAGTCCTGCGAGAGTATTGCAGGAGATCCCGGACCAGAAAGATACTGTCAAAGATAGTTTGGCCCGGGATCGCATAGGACTGGTCAGGGTGAACCAATTCTGCCAGCACAGATCCAAGCCTACGCGATATGGCTTTCGCTACTATCTTATAATCTGTGCTGAGCAGTGAGACCGGTCGCCAGTTATTAATAAGGCGAAGATCCCCCTTTTTGGGCAGCAGGGCAAGCACTGCCCTGCGACAAGACAGGGGCATCTCCCCAGTCTCCAGGGCTTCCCCAAGGACCAGATGGAAATCAGGTCCCAGAGTCTCCCAGAAAAATTGGAAAAACTCTACAGTCAGTCCGTCCAGTCCTGGAGACTTCTCACAGGACATGGCACGGAGGGCTTCAGAGAGCTCTTGAAAATATATTGGCATATCAAGCTGCTCCCTCACACCCTCACTGACTGTGGGGAGCCCCTCCCATAGCACCCTGCAGGCATCTGGAGAAATAGGATCCGGAGAATAAAGAGCTTTATAAAAAAATCCGGGCTCTATCCCGAATACTCTCCGGATCTGTAAGGGGGGCACCGTCTTCATCTAGAAGACAGGTGATGTGTCTACTATTGCCACCCTTTTTCTCCAGTGAGTAGAAAAGGCGCGAGCCGCGGTCTAGATCTTTAAGAAAGCCTAAGCGGCTATGCACATATGCCCCCTGGCCTGTTGTTGTTCCAGGTCACGGAGGACACCCTTCCTCTCTACATACTCGCTCTGCAGGGATTGGTCCCTACAAGTGAACAGCCTCCGCTCTAGATGGAGCACCTCCCCCCGGAGTGACTCCAGCTCAGCTTCGCGCTGCCCACTCGCACCCTTGGTATATTCCTGACACAGAAGTCGCAAATGAACCTTGCCCACGTCCCACCACAGTTTTAACGTGGCAAAGTCCCCCTTGCAACCCCTCCAGTCCGTCCAAAACTCCTGTATCAATGTCACAAGCCCCTGGTCTTTCAACAAGGCATTGTTGAAGTGCCAATAGGTGGCATGTGGCACTGTTGGCATTAGCGCCACTGTCACAGACACACAGTTGTGGTCTGTGAAAGGAGCCAGCCTAATGGCACAAGAAAGGGCTTGTGACATAGTGACTAGATATATATATAGCCCATCGATCCGGGAGTGGGCCACCAGACCGGCTATCACCCTTATGTAGGTGACGCCGTCTGATGCCCCTGGGTTCTGTTCTCGCCAGACATCCTCTAAGGAGAAGCGGGTGATGAGCTCCTGCATGGCTGACGCAGAAGAGGGGTAGGGCTCTGGACCATTTCGGTCCAGAGCGTCGAGGGTACAGTTAAAATCCCCCCTGAGAACCAAACACTCATCTGCGTCAACCGTCTCCAATAAGTTTGACAGTCTGGCGAAGAACCTTACTCTCTGGGACCCTCTAGCAGGGGCATATACATTAACTAAGTTAATTACGCTACCCTGCTCTCGGACCCGGAGGTGGATTAGACGGCCTGAGATAACAGCTTTCACAAGCAGCAGCTCTGGCTGAAAAGACTCTGAGAACAGGGTCACCACTCCACACGACGTCGATGCGAGGTGGCTGAAGAAGACCCTGCCTCTCCACTCCAGTTGCCACGAGGCCTCAGCCTCTGGAGTGGTATGAGTTTCCTGCAGGAGTACCCTCCCTGACGTAAAAAGGAGAGTACCTGGAACCTGCGGAAACTGGCTTGACAGCCGTTGGTATTAAGCGTGCTGATGTGCAAAGCCATTACTGCGTGTCAGGAATTTTGCGTTCCTCAGCCCCTTGAGACTGCTGATAGGACACGCACATTTTAAAGAAATTCCGGACGCGTGAATACTCAGCAGTCCCAGAATTCTTGGCCCTATTGCTGACCTCTAGATAGTGCTGGAGAGAGTGGATAATAAACGACATATTACTCCACTTTCTCAAGGCCAGCTGCACCTTCCTTTTCTTTTGCCCGTGAAGGGTACTGACAAGGAATTGATCTAATTCCTTGACAGGGATAACCCACTTAGAATCTGATGTCCCCTCTTGTGGATCACCCCTGGGCTCCTCTTTGCTGAAGGCTTTTACCCCATCCTCCCCGGCTGGGGTCAGTTTCCTCAGCTTCATTCTAAGGGACCCCCTCTTGGATGATATAGAAGGAGTCCCTTTAGCACCCTTCACGCTAAATAGTGGAACCTGAGATTGCTGTTGCACCCCTGCAGCTTATGGGGTGCATTCAGGGGTAGCTGGTTGCACAGCAGTGGCTGACATGGCTTCCTTAGTGGAAGCCTTGGAGGCTTTATATGCCTCCTCTGCCATTTCCACCGCTGCTTGCTCAGCTTGGATTGCACTGATGTTAGGGTCAGTGGAAAGCTGAGGAGGGTTGACAGGCTCCCCCCATGATGTTTACAGGAAAACCTGCCTTATCACCCTCCCCCATATCCACTTCCCCTGGTGCCACATCCCTCCTGACAGACAAATCTATCGGGTTCTGAATGGGGGTCAAGCCTATATTCCCCCCTCCAGTAGTGACTCAGCCTGGGGCTCTAACAAAGCCCGAGGTATGTCACTGGAGTGTGATACCGGAGAAGGAGACAGACTGGTGTCTCCGAAGCTCAGCACTTCAGGGACACTGACCACCCATTCAGCAGGGGCTTTACTGGGGCTCCCCTCATAGGCCACAGGCAGAACCTGATCTTTCTTTTCCATCCCTGACTCACTCGGGAGACCCTCTTGCCCCTGCTTTTCCTCCAGACCCTTATCCACATTATCCCCTTTTAGGTCTGGAGGGAGAGTTGTGTGGTCTGGCACCGGCTGGCTGAGTATAATAACCGGGCCA
>CM050166.1:260347601-260355101 GCA_027410445.1 Discoglossus pictus | reverse complement strand
TGGCCGCCGAACAAAACGAAAACGAGGCTCCAGACGTAACTACACTACACTTACTCGCAATAATGAAACACATACTATGCGGAACGGATCACACTCATATTAAACACCATTTTAACCACTACTACGCACAAAATGGCGGATGGAACGCAAATTGTAAGCTGGAACGCAAATAGCGCATGCGTATTGCGTTCTAACGGTCTAACTTTCCAGAATGTTCTACAAGTTTATAAATACTGCCTATTTGACAGAGAAAAATACATTTCTCCTCAGGTGATGAACAGAGTGACTTCAGACATAACTGCTGCTAAAACTTGAGAAGATAATTCTTTCCTAATTTACTACTTTACATTGTGCAAATTACAACTGAGAGGTAAGCTATAATATATTACATTTTATTATCAAGACAGGACATAAAAAAAAAAAATTAAATAAGAAAAAGAGGTTTATGTATACGGATATGTGACACGCACATATATGTGTATCATCTATAGTCACATGTCACACACACATTTATGTATGTTGGCCAAAAATACAAATAAGGTTAATTTAACAATTAAAATATGATTCATGTATAGTGATATGTCACACGCACACAAAAAAATTACTTTCAACTATGGAAATGTGCTTCATGTATGTGACATATGTGTGTAGCCCCCACCAAAAAATAATGTTAATTGAAAATAATTACAGAAGTATATTTCAATGAAATTAATTTACTGCAATTCAATAGATCACCTAAAGCTCAATCTTTCTACTTTTTTTAATATTCAAACAGACTCTGCATCAACAGCGTCTCTCAACAATTTGCACCGTGCATTGTGAAGCACAATCCCTTTTAAAGAACACCAACAAAGAAGAAGAGGTAAGATACAAAAATACTTTAAATGCTGAAAAGGCCATGCTTTGTTAAATACAAATAAAAAATTCTATAATTCACTATTTCACTTTATTTTTCAAACAGACACTACAAGAAGACCGGCGGATTAAGATTGGCAGGAGGGGACCCTCTGTCATTCCACACTTCAATCAAGGTAAAGTATTAAGTATAAAAAAGAACCGAACCATGAGCCTTATTCAATTGTGAGTTGGCCAATTGAATAGGGCTCTATATAAGCACATAACAGATTTTTTAGACAGACATTTTTAGTTACTGAACTTCGATACTAAATCAAGGTCTTCACTAACTCAAAACTTCTGTCAAAAAATATTTTATGTGCTTATATAGAGCCCTATTCAATTGGTCAAAATGCAATTGATTCAGGACCTAAATATGTTTAATGGCCGAGGGCCTCATTCAAATGTGATTTGCCCATTTCAATAGGGCTCTATATAAGCACAGAGCATATTTTTGAACAGAAGTTTTTAGTTAAAAACTTCTGTAAAAAAAGATGCTCTGTGCTCATATTGAGCCAAATTCCATTGCGAAAAACCAAATTCAATGAGGCCCTCACAATATAACAAATCCAGCAACCAAAGGCCCTCATTCAATTGATATTTTGGACAATTCAATAGGGCTCGAAATAAGCACATTTAGAACCCTATTGAATTGGCCAAACTGCAATTGAATGAGGGCCAAAGTATGCAACATATGGTACACACAAAACAGGATTGTAACAAACACATAGCAAACTAAATTCATATTCTTTTTGTTTAACAACCTATAACCATTAGAAAAAACACTACATAAGTATAACAAAAGTGGTGCCCATCAAACAGGATTGTACGAAAACTCACACAAACACATAGCAAACTACATTTAAATTCTTATTTAATGTTTAACAACCTATAAGCCTTAGAAAGAAGCCTAAATAAGCATACCAACAGTGGTGCGCACCAAACAGGATTGTATGAAAACTCACACAAACACATAGCAAACTACATTTAGATTCTTATTTTATGTTTAACAACCTATAAGCCTTAGAAAGAAGCCTAAATAAGCATACCAACAGTTGTGGGCACCAAACAGGATTGTACGAAAACTCACACAAACACATACCAAACTACATTTAGATTCTTATTTTATGTTTAACAATCTATAAGCCTTAGAAAAAGGCCTAAATAAGCATACCAAAAGTGGTGGGCACCAAACGAGACTGTAGAAAAACACAGAAATAATGTCATTTTTTAGTTCATACAAATACATTCAAATAAAATTACATTTTCATTTTTATTTTATAACAGATACTGCGTCAAGAACATCGGACCAGGAGTTTCAACTGAGGACCAGACCAGCGGACGAGGACTTTCAACAGAGGACTACACCATCAGACGAAGGCTTTCAACACAGGACCAACAAAGATTCTGCTTCTAATCAAACTTCAACCAAGGTACAGTATAACAAGTAAAAAAAGAGAAAAATTAATTAATATTCTTCTTTAATGTTTAAACACCTATAAGCCTTAGAAAATAGCCTACAGAAGCATACCAAAATTGTGGCGCACCAAAAAGGATTGTAGAAAAACACAGAAATAATACAAAGACATTCAAATAACATAACATTTTCATTTTTATTTTATAACAGATACTGCGTCAAGAACATCGGAACAGGAGTTGGAACTGAGGACCACACCAGAGGACGAGGACTTTCAACAGAGGACTACACCATCGGACGAGGACTTTCAACACAGGACCAGACCATCGGACGAAGGCTTTCAACACAGGACCAACAAAGAATTTTGCTTGAAATCAAACTTCAACCAAGGTACAGTATAAAAAGTAATATCTATCATCTATCTCTTATTTGTCTTTTAGGGCCAATAATCTTTAACACTAAATACAAACTTCAATGTAAACTTAAAAAATAAATTGGCATAGTCCAAAAAAGTCTAAAAACACAGAATCTATACAATTTGTCATTGTAACATTCCAGTCCTAAACCCTAATTTAATTGCCATTTGACAAATTGAATAGTGCTGTAAATAAGGACATAACATCTTTTTGAAAATACCTTTTTAGTTACTGAAACACTTGCTTTTGGATACATGTTTAATAAATAAAAACTTCTTTAAATAATTATCTGATGGCCTTATTTAGACTTTTATTCAATTGACCGCATTGAAATTGATTAAGTATAAAATGTTAACACACTATTGATAACTATTTGTCATGAAAAACAACTTAACATCTCAAAATAAACTAATGGTACATTATTTTATTTTTACAGATTAACATGGCTGATAACGAGAGTAAACAAGAAAAGAAAAGACGCCAAGCTAGAGAACGACGACAGAGAGCAGACAGCCAGCAGACACCGGAGAAGAAGGAAATTCGACGAGAAAAAGAACGCAAAAGAATTGCAAGCAAAAGACTGTCACTTGCAGAAATTAAAGATATGTCAAAAAAAGCAACAAAGTAAATAAAGCATTTGCAACCTGTTGCTCAAACATCAGATGACATTTTACCAGAAAAAATACAAGAGATACCAAAAAAAGCAACAAAGAAAACAAAGCATTTAGAACTGTTTCATGAAACATTACATGACATTTTACCTCAAACAATACAACATATACCAAGAAAAGCAACGAAAAAAAACAAAACATTTAGAACCTGTTGTTGAAACATTATATGACATTTCACCTGATGAATATGAAAGTCAAAATCCTATATGCTTTGCAAATTGTCCTCTACTCAAGTCTTTAGCCTTAGAGGTTCATAGTTGTGGGGACATGACTACTCAATGTCAGTTTTGTGAGGCTTATTATTTTAAACAGGAGAGACCCAGAGATGGACAATTTATTAGTTGTTCTCAAAAAGGCAAGTTCAAACTTCCAGTAAGGAAAGAATTTCCAATTTATTTACAAAATATTATGACTGAACCTACTTTTCCAAACAAAATTTTTTTTTAAGACAAACATAAGATCCTACAATAGTGCCATATCCTTTGCATCCATGGGGGCAACATTAGCTGCTAATGTACCAGGACATGGTCCTTACTGTTTTAAAGTCCAAGGACAAATTTATCATCGCACTTCCCATTTACATCCAGAGGAAGGAGAGCAAAGAAAATTCGCTCAACTATATGTCCTAGATACAATGGAAGCTGTTGACCAACGTATGCAGATGGAAGAAAATAAAAAATGCTTACCCATGTTTTCATAGAGCTAAATAACATTATGGACAACAATCCCTACAGTAAAGCTTATAAAAAATTGGCAGAAGTAGAAAATGAACAACTACTTCATGCACAAACACATCAATTACCAATGCCGAAGGTTAATATGGTGCTTAAAAGAGACAGACATACTGATAAACGTCGTTATAACTTGCCAACATCAAATGAGGTTGCAATGGTGTTTCAGAATGATGAAGGAGAACCACCATTTCAAAGAGACATTCGAATATATCCTAGAAATGAGGACCAACCGTTTATTAATATGAGTATCTTAAGTCCAAATTTAGATCCAATGACATATCCCATCTTTTTCCCACACGGAGAAGCAGGTTGGCAACCAAAATTAACTCTTCCCAGTTACCCAAATACTAAAGCCAGAATCCGAAATAATGTTTCTATGCTTGAATTTAAAGTAGCTCAAATTGCCATTCGCAATGTATTTAATCCAATTTTATGTGGTGGAAAACTAACACAACAATGGATTATTGATTCATATTTGCAAGTTGAGGCAAATAATTTAAACTTTATCAAATATCAACAAGATAAACTCTGTGTAGAACAATATTCTGGATTAATGGACTATGTTGCTGACGTGGCTACAAGCAGAGACATGACAGCTGGCAAAGCCATCATTTTACCATCTTCCTTTCAAGGATCTCCTCGGAATATGAGAGAAAGATACAATGATGCTATGGCTATTGTCACTAAATTTGGCAAACCCGATTTATTTGTGACATTTACATGTAATCCACAATGGCCAGAAATCACACAAAATCTACTTCTTGGACAAAGTGCTTCTGATCGACCAGATTTAGTAGCCAGAGTTTTTAAGATTAAATTAAATGAATTAATACGTGACTTCACTATAAATCAGTTATTTGGCAAATGTCTTGCTTATGTATATACCATTGAATTTCAAAAAAGAGGCCTTCCACATGCACATCTTCTAATAATACTTCAAGAAAAAGATAAATTAGATACTTCGGACAAAGTGGATGCAGTCATAGTTGCTGAACTACCAGATCCAGAACTATATGGTAGACTATATGAGATTGTTACTCATCGCATGATTCATGGACCCTGTGGTGACCTTAATCCACAATCACCATGTATGGAAAATAATAAATGTTCCAAAGAATTTCCAAAAGATTATAGAGACAAAACCTATGCCAATTGTGATGGATATCCACTTTATAAAAGAAGAGAAGGAGATAGTGCCATTATTCGTGGAAAAAAAGTGGACAATAGATATGTAGTACCCTACAATCCACATTTACTCATGAAGTACAACGCCCACATCAACGTAGAAGCCTGCACTTCCATCAAATCCATTAAATATGTCTACAAATATATTTACAAAGGTTACGATGCAGCTACTGTAGTCGTCAAAAGTGCAGACAACCCTGAAAGTAGTGAGTTAGTACATGATGAACTTGCATCTCATGTAGATGCTCGCTATGTCAGTGCGCCAGAAGCTATGTGGCGGCTTTTAAAATTTGAAATGCATGATAGATCACATGCAGTATATAGGTTAGCAGTACATTTGCCACAACGACATTTAGTCTATTTCCATGCTGGAAATGAAATGAATGCATTGGCCCAAAGTGAAGATCGTCACACTACACTAACTGCATGGTTTGCATTAAATTCCACTGATGCTGAAGCAACACAATACTTATATATTGAAATTCCATATCACTATGTTTTTGTGAATGGATTATGGAGACCAAGAAAAACCAGAGGCAATAAAATTATTGCAAGAATTTACACAGTCAGTCCAAGAGATGTTGAACGTTTTTGCTTACGGATATTACTTTTAAATGTTCCTGGAGCACAAAGTTTTGAACACTTAAGAACTGTTAATGACATTGTATATGAATCCTTCCATTTAGCTGCAAGACATAGAAACTTACTCGCTGATGATACAGAGTGGGAAAGATGTTTAGAAGAAGCAGCACAATGTCAAATGCCACGACAGATGAGAGAACAATTTGCTTTTATTTGTATCTTCTCAAATGCTCCAAATGCATTAGCTTTGTGGGAGACTTTTAAAAGTAATATGGCTGAAGACTTTATGCGACGATACAATGAACCCATTGCACACTTAAAAGCGTTAATGGAAATCCAAGAAGTCTTTTTAACTCATGGATTAAGTTGTGCAAGTTTTAATTTGCCTGATCCAGGTCTTATAGATGACATTAACTTTGAAGACTATGACATTCAACTACAAGCAGAAAGAACAGAAGAAAGACTTGCAACTTTAAATACACTACAATTGCAAGCATTTCATGCCATTAAAAATGCTATAGATGATGACATGGTGACAGAGCGTTATTTCTATCTTGATGGACCTGGCGGATCAGGGAAAACATATTTGTACAATTTATTAATGAGTTCAGTACGAGCACAAGGAAAAATAGCAATGGCGTTTGCCACTACTGGAATTGCTGCACTTTTATTAGAAGGTGGAAGAACTGTTCATAGTGGATTTAAACTGCCAGTGCCTATTTTAGAAAATTCTGTGTCAGATATTCGCATGACATCCTTACAAGCAAAGAAATTGAAGAAATGTAAATTAATTATAATAGATGAGGCCACAATGATGTCATGCTATGCCCTCCAATGTATTGACCGTTTGCTTCGTGAAGTCATGGATAATATTTTTCCATTTGGTGGAAAGGTAATGTTGTTGGGTGGCGATTTTAGACAAACATTACCTGTCGTTGTACATGGAAATCGAACTGACATTATCGAAACATGTATAAAGTCAAGTACAGTATGGAAACATTTTACCCATCTTCAACTGCAACAAAATATGAGATCAGAAGGCCAAACTGATTTCAACGATTGGCTTATTAAAATTGGAGAAGGCAGAACAGAAAAAATACTACATTTACCTGACGACACTGTAGAGATCCCACCTCATATGATTTGTCAACAAGATATTATATCGGCTATATTTGAAGGGAGCATAAATAACGAAGAATATTCTGAGCTTGCCAACCAAGTCATACTGACGTGTAAAAATAAAGATGCATTAATCCTCAATAATGAAATCTTTAAAAAAATTAATGCACCACAAAGAAATTATCACAGTGCTGATTCTGATGACAATGAAAGTCAGGCTAACTTTTCGACTGAATTCATAAACTCTCTAACTCCTTCTGGAATGCCACCACATATTTTGCAGCTAAAGAAAGGTGCAATTATCATGTTACTGCGAAATATGAACCCCAAAAAAGGCCTATGCAATGGCACAAGATTAATTGTTCAACAATTAAAGGACCATTTTATAGATGCTGAAATTTTAACTGGGACCCATAAAGGAGAGAGAGTTTTCATACCAAGAATAGATTTAGCACCAAGTGAAAGTAGTCTCCCTTTTATAC
>CM050166.1:260317601-260335101 GCA_027410445.1 Discoglossus pictus | reverse complement strand
TGCTTCAAGTGACACAGCTGAAGTTCCAAATATGGTATAGTTTAAAACTATAGGTATTAAGTACGCTCAATGGAACATTATAAAAATGCATTTTCCTACAGAAAAAATATAGTGTGCCATTTGAGCTGTGAGTCAGCCCTTCTGTTGTAGCCAACAAACGGAGAATCATTGTTTTTGTTAATGAGATATAAATACTATTAATTAAGGATAAGGCCCCTGAGGCAGTGGGCCCATTGTCTTAAGAGCAGTACATGCAACGGAGCTGAAGACAATGAACCCACTGCATCAGGGGCATATCAGTATGTAATTGCATTGATCTCTCATTTACAAAAAAAAAAAAAAGAAAAGAAAAGAAAGAGTTTACTAACATTAGTTCAAATATAAATCTAAAAACTTTTAGCACTTTAATTTTATGGCTACAAGATATCTGCATGTTAGGAGATGTGAACTGCTGAAGAACAGAAAGCTGAATGTTACTTTCAAGGTAGAGTACAATAAGACTGTCTGCACTATATCCCTTTTATGTCTTTTTCAATAGGGTGCTGGTGAGATATGCCCAAGCTAAGGCAAATTCAAATATCAGGCACTGCAATATTTCTATGTGCAAAAATATCATTTAGCTTATTATATTGTGAAGATTATCCTTAAAGCATAATGTAGTGCAAGTCAAGAAGAGAAAAGTACATTGAGTATCTGACGTACTGAGAAACTACATGTTTAGGGGTCCCTTGGGTGGGGCATTTGCAGAGAAGGGTGGGCCAGTGCTCCACCAACTTTAGTGTTAAATTATTGCAACATCGGGGGGGGGGGGGGGGGCAACAGGAGGAACTGACCCGACCCCCACGGGACAAAGCAGACTGGCGGAGGAAGAAAGAAGGCCGAGAAGCGGCGGATCCAACCGGGAGGTGCCGGAGCGAGGTGAAGATCCCCAATCCGGGGCTGGCAGGCTCGAGTGAGCATCGGAAGGTTGCGGGAGGAGGTGAGAAGCACAGAGGCCCGGTAGCTGTGTCCCCGAGAGAGCAGGGGAGAAGAGGAAGCAGGCGGGAGCCGGTAGAGAGGAGGAGGCCGCCATCTTGGCCATTCTGGCAAGCTGGCGAGGAGAGGGGCTCTGGGATCTGTATAAGCCTCAAGGCCTAAAAAAAACAAAAAAAACACACGACATAAAAAGGAGGCAGGAGGAGGCACAAAGAGGGGCAGAGGGGCCAACAAGTCCAGAGGAGGAAGGCCAAAGGAGGCAATAAAAGAGCGGCGGGGCAGAAGGAAAAGCCAGCGAAAAAGTGGCAGCCATTTTGTGGCACCACGAGGTGGGCCCAAACAAGCACTATACACATATACCCAGCCCAGAAACCCTAAACCTCAAGAGGAAGTATAACTTATAAAGCAGTGTATGCTAAACACAGCTAGCCAAGATACCATCCAGATTCTACAAGTTGTACCCTAACAAAAGGAGACTGCGTTAACGGTCCAGAAAATACTGCAGCTTTGCCGCTACTAAAAGCCCTGCAAACTTGGGGGCACTAAAGGGAGGCTTTAATATTCACGATTCCAAAGGACTCTGGTACCTGTACAGTTAAAAACTCTCCAAAGCTCATTGTGAGGTAGCTGCTTAAGATTACTGTAGACTCAAGCTGCAACCCAGTGGATGCATAGCAAAACTGCAGAAGACTCGCAACATGAGAACTGGGCTGGTTGCATTCTACACATCTACCCCTGCAACAAGCTGCAAAGGTCAATGTGACTCCCTAAATCAAGAGATGTAAAACTATAAGAGGTCCTGACTGACAAGCAACCACGAGCTACTCTGTGTGGGATTACAGCTTTGGATCTGATCAGCTTGATGTGACACAGCAACTATAACTACACACTTCTGAACGACTTACGAGCAGAGGGGAAGAGAGGAGGAATTCTACAGCTCTCTAGTGCAAAGCTCCACGGTACAGCAATGAAGAAGAGTAAAAGGGCCCCCTCAACTAAGGGCATCTGTGAGCATTTCTCAACTAAGGCGGCCAAGCCCGTATCTCCAGTGGAATCTGCTTCAGACCACTCAGATTCATCCGACCAGGAGGAGGCCTTTAAGAAAACAAGACAACACATCGACCTATCGCCTAGATCCATTGCAACTATTGAGCAGCTCTTAACCAAGGCAATAGAGCCTTTGAGGAATGAACTGAAAGAGCTGGGGCAGAGGACCCAATTGCTGGAGGAGATGGTGGATCAAATTGGAGAAGAGCAGCAACATGACAGGTCCGCCATAGATCAAAACCCATACAATATCATGGAGCTGACAGATAAGATCGAGGACCTAGATAACCGGTCCCGCCGTCACAACGTCAGGATACGTGGGGTGCCAAGGGCCACACCGGATCTGGCGGTGTATTTAAAAGAAACCTTCGCGGCAATACTACCTGACCAGCCAGAAGCGGTCCTCGAAATAAATAGAGCGAACTCACAGAGCTCTTGGAGGGGTGAGAAATCCGGAGGCCCCTAAGGATGTTGTTGTGCGATTCCGAAGGCAACAGGCCAGAGACCGCCTATTGGCAGAAACTAGGAAGATGCAGATGGTTAAGGGCCCAGATAACTCTAGTCTACAAGTGTATGTGGACCTGTCCCCCAACACACTGGACAGGAGGAGGCAGATGAAACCAGCTCTGGCGATCCTTCAGCAGAACAAACTGCCGTACCGGTAGAACTTCCCCTTCAACTACCAAGGCACCTCGCACACCACCCGCAATCTAGAAGACTGTCTTGCAGTATTATGCCAGCTTCGTCTTTGCCCAGCAGATCTACCGGCAGAAGAACATGGCCGTCCTCAACCCCCTCCCATTGAGGAGCCAAATGACTGGAAGTAACTCAGAGACTTTACTCACTCACTCAGTCCCGGGACTTTTTGATACATTCAAATGGAAGAATAGGCATAGAACAGTTTAGTTAAAACATAGGTTAGTCGGGGCCTCAGAGGTGGGGCCTGTTTAAAGTAGATTTTTGAGATAGACATAAAAATTCTAAGGTTAATTAGACAAGTAGAAATGTTGTTGAGATTGGATATTATTAGTTATGGAGAAAGGGAAGAACGGGGTCCGTTAGAGCAACTAGCCGGCCCGCAAGGAGCAATTAGTAGAACAATTCTAGTACCAGAAGTGCCTCTGCTGATAAAGAAATGTGCAGATATTTATAATCCTGCAAATGAAGGTAGCCAGGGTCTAGGCAGCCAGCATAATCTAACTTCAGGGGCAAGGTTAGGAGAGACCAGAGGGGCCCAGAGGAATGAAGGGAGTTTGCCAAATGTACATCTAATACCATGTTTTTCTGCTTTTTCCTTGACCTACAGCGACCGGAGTCTCCGGCACCAGCAGCCTCTCTCCAAGCCTTTATTCACCCTTGGATGCCTAGGACTTGGCGTCTGGCAAGGAGTAAAAAGGTAGACAAGGAAAACATGCACACCTAGACACTAAAACACAATGAGTGGGTCATATAGATGTCGCGAACAGGTCGCCCGCGGACTATTCGCGGCAATTTTGGCATGTTCGCATTCACAGCGGACGGCGAACACATGCGCTTTTGGGTTTGCCCCCTATTCTTTATCATTGAGGAAACTTTGACCCTGCACCTCAGTCAGCAGACACATTCCAGCCAATCAGAAGCATACACTCCCTTCCAGGGCCTTCCATCTGAAGGACAGCATACATTTTAGAATCATTCTGTAGCTGCATTCGTTGTGAGAGGACAGATAGTGTAGCTGCTGAAGATTTAATAGGGAAATAGATAGCCAGGCTGTGTATTTAGCTTCCACTACAGACCTGAAGGATTCATTTGATATCTGCTGCAAGGACAGCAACCCAAAAGCCCTTTTTAGGGCTAGAACATCATTTATTTTATTTTATAATTTTTTTCTGTGTAATCTAATTGCATATGCCTGCCTGCTAGCGTGTGTGTGTGTGTCAGGCTAAAACCTAACAGCTTATATTGTGCTCAGTGAAATAAAACAACACTTTTTTGACTGTAATAGATTGAATAGCAATTGCCTGCCTACAGGCGTGTGTGTGAAGCCTATTGCATCTACTCTGCCAACTTTTGCCAGTGCACAGTGACACTCATATCTGGTGGCACCTTAGATTGCATGCGCAGTGCCCCAAATTTGAAGTAGGAGGTCCGACCAAGCATCTTTTTCCATCTCCAAAATCAATGCCATATACACGTCCCCTAATAGTGGACGTAACAGGGATTAAACCGATAGGAATAGTACTACTTAACAGTACACACCTTCTAATAACGCAGACAGAGGCAACGCAGAGAGAGGAGTCTGAAGAAGAGGAGTCAGAGGAGGAAGGTGGCTTTGAGGAGGTGGTAGACCAAACACAGCAGGCGTCCCAGGGGGCTTGTTGTCACCTTTTGGGGACCCTTGGTGGCTGGGTGGAGGAAGAGACCTTCAATGACATCAGTGAGGACAAGGAATGGGACATGGCTAGCTTGGTATCCAACCTTGTGCAAATGGGGAGTTTGCGGTTGTGCAAAGGGACTGTTTGCGGTTGTTCGCGGTGCATTAAACGGGGAGATTGGTCTGTTACTGTGAAGCGGGTGTAACCCTTACACTACCTGATCGATACAACATCATACCTGATGTTTTAATGCACGTTATTCCAAACAATTTAGGAATGTTAGGTAATGTATGCCTTTTATGGCTTAAAACCAGACTCTGCATCAACTATGTAATTTTCCGTGGGAGTTTTGCCATGGATCCCCCTCCGGCATGCCACAGTCCAGGTGTTAGTCCCCTTGAAACAACTTTCCCATCACTATTGTGGCCAGAAAGAGTCCCTGTGGGTTTTGAAATTCACTGCCCATTGAAGTCTATGGCGGTTCGCGAACATTTGATGGAAGTTCGCGTCCGCTGTTCGCGAACCGAAAATTTTATGTTTGCGACATCACTAGTGGGTCAGAGTACGTATTTATAAGACTTGCTCAGATGGAGCAATTATCCTCTTTCTTTCTCGGACTGGCAGAATTGCGGCAGTCAAAATGAACATTCTGCCAAAGATTCTATATCTCTTTAGAACGCTCCCTATGCCGATCTCCCTGAGGGAACTGGACAGGTTCCAGTCCAGTATTTTTAGGTATGTCTGGAAAAAAAGGAAATCTTGCATATCTAGGAAGGTAATTTACAGACAAAAAAGTGGAGGGGCTAGCATGTCCCAATCTGCAGGAGTATTTTAGAGCGGCTAGACTGTCCCAACTACCACAAACGCACTCAGTCAAGCATCAGCCGGGCTGGGTATTTTTAGAACACCAGCAAATGCAACCACACAACTGGGACACATTGATTTGGGTGCCTGAAGGATTGAGCCTGATTAAATCACACCCGAACCCCATAATAAATCCGACTATAGCAACGTGGAAATGGGCCAGATCCAAAAACAAGCTAGATATAGGTGCATCTCCCCTTTGGTCGGTCCATTCCTCCCAGTATATTTGGGCAACCATGAACATAACATCTATACATTGGTGGACTTCTAGGGGTTTAGACAAGTTAGGCTCCTGGTTTATAGGGAGTCACTTGATGACTCTGGAGCAGTTTGGCAAAAAATATGCTCTTACTTCAGGGGAGTATTACAACTATCTAAAAACAAAGAGCTGGATTAGCGAAATATTTAAGAAGTTTGGACCACCGAAATCCTCTTGGTTCTCGGTAACCTGCAAAAACCTCCCACTTGCAAAAGGGATAATAGGCTCGTTACACGATATATTTACAAAATCAAAGAATGCAGACAAACCAGCATATATTTATAAATGGGGAAAAGAGCTGGGGGAGGAATGGGAATGAAAAAAATGGCAGAAATCGTTCTTCAATCTGAGCAAGGCAACATGTAATAACACATCTATTAAGGTACTCCAGAGAATATAATGCACTCCAGATAAACTTAATAAATATGACCCTAGGGTTAGCAGTAAATGTTTTAGGGGCGGTCAACAAATAGGAGACCATATCCATATCTGGTGGCGGTGTCAGGCGTTTCACAAGCTATGGGAAAGGTTAGCACTAATGGCGATGTCACTATTTGAGACTACGGTTACGGCAGCCATGGAGTCGTGTTTATTGGAGACTAAACTTCCTAATTTATCAAGGAATCAGATTTGGATATTCCAGATAATGGCTGCCGCCGCCAAGGTACACATTGCCAGTCAGTGGAAATCAGAAAAGCTAGATGTGCGGGAGGTTATTAAGAAAATGAATTACATAGCAATAAATGAGAAGTTAACATCCGCTATATTGGACACTATGCCACAGTTCTATAAAATCTGGAATCCCTGGTTAGAGTCATCGTTTGGTTTCCCCTTGATCTGAATGACCCAATAGTAACAAAATAAGATAGCAACAGCATATCAGAATGAAGCTGGAGGAGACTTGAGAGCTGGTCCTGGAGACACCGGTTCATCTGGACTGTGACACAAGAGGTGAATACATGTACAATAACTGTATAAGTTTGAGAAATGCATTGTTCTAGATGGCAGCTTACTGAAATAGTAGACTAACTAAGCAAACTGAGCTGCACAGCTAAATGGACATAGCTTTGAAGTCATTATTTAGGGAGGTGAAGAATGGCTATGCATTGATTCATGCCTTGGTCCAGGAACCCTTTAGATATAAATAAATAGATTCAACTTGATTTATTAAATTTTCCCTTATCTCCATAGTTATTTCTTTAAAGTTTTAGTTTTTATATAATTAAGTTTTGATTGTTCAAGATTCCCTTATTTAAGTTAAAAGGTTGCTACAGTACCTACAGAATCACAGAAAAAGGAAAAATTAAAGGATGTACTATAGTTTTTATTATAAGGCTTTCGTGGTTATGTTAAAATCTTACAAGCTAATGTGCCTATTGATTGTGGTTTTGGACAAATGTGTATTCCTTTCAATAAAAATTATAAAAAAAAAAAAAAAAAAAAAAAAGATTTTGGAGCCTAATCATTTGGTTCATACAGAAAATGTTAAAGCTCCATAAAGGGGTCCCTAAGTAACTTTATTTTTACTGTAGTGTAAACTACACAGGTCAATAGAGTTCCATCAGTCAGTTAAATTGTATATGCAGATATTTCTTTAGATTCCCACATTAACATAAAATATTTTATTCAAAAAGGATAACAAATTCCCTGGCTTTGCAATCTGTCTCACATATATAAGGCTTCCTCACATTGAACAAAAAAAAGAGGGCTCTGGAGTATGAAATGATTTGTATTCTATTCTAATTAAATTACAAGCAATATATATGGCACTACTCCATGACATATTGACAATATTTGTGTTTATTTATATACCTGTATGTCATGGCAACAGTCTTAAGTCATAATGTTGCACTTTGCAAGATAATATTGTTTGTTAAATAGCTTTGTTTACTTAGTTGAAAAATAGATTGATAACAGGCTACACCTGCAATGAATGTTTTACCTAGTCTGTCTGTGAAAATACATTTATGAAATAAAGGATTTTTGGGTATACAAATGGAGTGCCATTAGTACCTATCTGATATTTAACATGGCCATGGCATTTCTTGTCACCTGTCTCCACTCCAATCTTTATTGATCGCATCTGCTAGACTCATAAACAAAACTCAACGCTCAATGTCTGCAGCACCTCCCTGTCAATCACTCCATTCCCATCCCATAGCCTCCAGAAAACAATTTTAAATATTCTATAATAGTATAAAGCACTCAACAATAGTGCACACTTATATCTCTGCACGTCTTAAAATTCCCCCCCAACCACCCTCTTAACTCTGCTAATGACCCTCTTCTGTCCTTTCACTCCCGCCTTCAGGACTTTTCACATGCTGCCTCTGCTCTATAGAACTCCTTGCATCGTTACACTAGACTGTACTCCTGCCTCAAATCCTTTAAACCCTCACTAAAAATGCATACGTTTAAAGAAGCTTATCATCTTCTGTCTTAATATAATAATCACATATATAGTTGTGAGCATGCGGGTTGTTGCTAAAGCGAGGGACGCAGTTCCCCGCAAATGCGGGTCCTCGCGAAGCGAGGGGCCGCATTTGCGGTAGTGGAGGCTCAACGTCGGCTGTGTTAACACAAACACACCACACACACGAATTCTTAACAAAAAAAAAGCAATTGTCCAGCCCAAAAAATCCCAACGTCCCCGCAAATGCGGATCCTCGCGAAGCGAGGGTCCGCATTTGCGGAGGTGGAGGCTCCAACGTCACCTGTGTTAACACACACACGACTTTTCAACAACAACAAAAAAAACTCAGGCGCCTCACACCCGCTTACACACACACACACACTCAAGACTTTAAAAAAAAAAAACACCTCAAAGGCGCCTCACACGCCGTTAACACACATACGCACGACTTATAAAAAAAAAACAATGCGTCGTACACGTAAAATCCAAATGCGTCTCTCGCAAAAAATACGGCCTCATCTCAACAAAATACGGCCGCGAAACGACCCATTCCAAACGCCGCGCATCAAAACATCACTAACACAAGAAATAAACACAACGAACACATAAAAACCTTACTGACAGCAAGGGGGGGCACCCGGCACCTCCAAAAGTTAACTTACACGTCCATTTAAGTTTAAAAAAAAAGAGTTTAAAGTCGCGAAAATATCCTAAGCAACAGAAAAAATGGCCGCCGAACAAAACGAAAACGAGGCTTTAGACGTAACTATACTACACTGACTCGCAAGAATGAAACACATACTATGCGGGACGTACCAAACTGATATTAAACACCATTTTGACCACTACTACGCACAAAATGGCGGATGGAACGCAAATTGTAAGCTGGAACGCAAATACCGCATGTGTATTGCGTTCTAACGGTCTGAGGCACTTGAAAGTTTATAAATACTGCCTACTTTCCAGAAATTTCTACATTTCGACTCAGGTGATGACAGAGTGACTGGATAGTTAACTGCTGCTGTTACTTGAGAAGACAATTCTTTCCTAATTTACATTGTGTAAATTACAACTGAGAGGTAAGCTATAATATATTCCATTTTATTATCAAGACAGGACAAAAAAAAATAATTTTTAAGTATGAAAATGTGATTTATGTATAGTGACATGTGGCACGCACATTTATGTGTATAGCCCCTGTAACAAACTAATCTTTAAATGACATTACCAAAAATTAATAATTGAATATTAAAATAGGATTTATGTATAGTGATATGTGACACGCACATATGTGTATCATGTATAATCACATGTCACACACACATTTATGTGTGTAGGCCCCCAAAAAAACATTGTGTTCATTTAACTATTAAAATATGATTCCTGTATAGGGATATGTGACACGCACAAAAGATAAATACATTTAACTATGAAAATGTGCTTTATGTATGTGACATGTCACATGCAGATTTCTGTGTATAGTCCCTGCAAATAACTATTATTAATCCAAACTCATTAAACAACTAATCAAAACTAATTAAACAATATATTTTAATGACAGTAAAAAAAAGATTTTTGTATACTGATATGTGACACGCACATATATGTGTATCATGTATAGTCACATGTCACACGCACATTTATTGTGGAGCCCCAAAAACGGAGTCATGTTAATTGAAAGTAATTACAGAAGTATATTTAAATGACATTAATTTATTGTAATTCAATATATAACCTAAAGATCAATCTTTCTCCTTTTTTTTTTTACTACAGACTCTGCATCAACATCGTCACTCAAGAATTTGCACCGTGCATTGTGAACCACAATCCCTTTTAAACAACTCCAAGAAAAAAGAAGAGGTAAGATAGAAAAATACATTACATGCTGAAAAAGACCATGCTTTGCTAAATCAAAAAGAAGAAATATACAATTAACCATTTCACTTTATTTTTCAAACAGACACTACAAGAAGACCGGCGGATTAAGATTGGCAGGAGGGGACCCTCTGTCATTCGACACTTCAATCAAGGTAAAGTATAAAGTATAAAAAAGAAAACAACTATGAGCCTCATTCAATTCCGAGTTGCCCAATTGAATAGGGCTCTATATAAGCACATACAAACAATGTTCACAGAACTTTTTAGTTACTGAACTTCTATCCAAAACCAAGGTTTTCACTAACTAAAAACTTCTGTCAAAAAATATGTTATGTGCTTATATAGAGCCCTATTCAATTGACAAATTTCAAATTGAACGAGGACCTATATATGTTTAATGGCCGCCAATATAACAAATGCAGCAACCAAAAGGCCCTCATTCAATTGCTATTTTGGACAATTGAATAGGGGTCTAAATAAACACATAAAAAAAATTTAAAGTAAGTTTTTACTTCGTGAAAACCTTGCTTTTAGATAGATGCTTACTAACTAAAAACTTATGTAAAAAAGATATGTTATGTGATTATTTAGAGCCCTATTCAATTGGCAAAATCGCAATTCAATGAGGGCCTTACTAACTAAAAACCTATTTACAAAAACATATGTCATGTGCTTATTTACACCCCTATTCAATTGGCAAAATTGCTATTGAATGAGGGTCTAATTAAGTAAATCAAGGCCCTCATTCAATTGCAATTTGCCCAATTGAATAGGGAACTAAATAACCACATTACATATATTTTTGAAAGAAGTTTTTTTGTTAGCAAGCATCTATCCAAAAGAAAGGTTTTCACCAACTAATTACTTCTTTACAAAATATATGTTATGTGCTTATTTAGGGTCCGATTCAATTGGGCAAATTGCAATTGAATGAGGCCCCAACTATGCACCATATGGTACACACAAAATAGGATTGGACACAAAAAAACACTAACAAATAGCAAACGAAATTCATATTCTTCTTTAATGTTTAACAACCTATAAGCCTTACAAACAAGCCTAAATAAGTATACCACAAGTGGTGCGCACAAAACAGGATTGTAGAAAAAAATCACACAAACACATAGCAAACTGAATTAATATTCCTCTTTAATGTTTAACAACCTAGAAGCCTTACAAAGAAGCCTAAATAAGCATAACAAAAGTAGTGCGCACAAAACAGGATTGTAGATAAAGTCAGACAAACACATAGAAAAAATTCACCATAGCAGATACAATACACCAAAATTAAGACATTTTTGATTTATTTCAAAGACATTTTACTCAAACAACATTTTCATTTTTATTTTACAACAGATACTGCGTGAAGACAATCGGACGAGGACTTTCAGCACAGGACCAGACCATCGGACGAGGACTTTCAACACAGGACTGACTACACCATCAGACGAGGACTTCCAACAGAGGACCAGACCATTGGACAAAGATTTTCAACCGAGGACCAACAAACATTCGGATTCAAATCACACTTCAACCAAGGTACAGTATAATAAAGTACAAAATGAGAAAACTAAAGAAACATGTTTCATCTGCATCCGTGTCAACAGAAAAAAAAAAATAACTATGTCCCTTATTCAATTTCAATTGGCACTATGCAATACATGTGTAAATAACCACATCACTGTTTTTTTTGCAAAGAAGTTTTTATTTGGTAAACATCTATCCACAAACAAGTTTTTCAATAATTAAAAACTTATTTCAAAAAAAGATGTTACCTGCTTATTTACAGCAGTATTGAATTGGCCAAATTGTTATTCAATGAGGCCAGGCCCTATAACTTTTAACAAAATATAACTGATACATTAATGATTTACCTTTTATTTCTCAATTGTGCACAATAATCTTTAACAGTAATTACAAATTTCAATACACCCAATTACATTTCTTTTTTTGCCTTTACAGATTAACATGGCTGATAACGAGAGCAAACAAGAGAAGAAAAGACGTCAAACTAGAGAAAGACAAGAGAGATGGGCCGCCCAGCAGACACCAGAGGAGAAAGAAATTAGACGAGAAAAAGAACGCAAAAGACTTGCAAGCAAAAGACTATCAGCTGCAAAAATGAAAGATATGCCAAAAAAAACTACAAAGCAAATAAAGCATTTACAACCTGTTCCTCAAACATCAGATGACATTTTACAAGATACAATTAAAGACAGACCAAAAAAAGCAACTACAAAAAAAAAGCATTTACAACCTGTTCCTGAAACCTTACAGGACATTTCAACAAAACCAGGACAACATATACCAAGAAAAGCCACAAAAAAAACTAAGCATTTAGAACCTGTTGTTCAAACATTCCATGACCTGATGAATATGAAAATCAAACTCCTATATGCTTTGCAAATTGTCCTTTACTGAAGTCTTTAGCAGTAGAGGTTCATAGTTGTGGGAACATGACTACTCAATGTCAGTTTTGTGAGGCTTATTATTTTAAACAGGAGAGACCCAGAGATGGACAATTTATTAGTTGTTGTCAAAAAGGCAAGTTCAAACTTCCAGTAAGGAAAGAATTTCCAATCTATTTACAAAATATTATGACTGAACCTACTTTTCCGAACTACAAAAATGTTAAGACAAACATAAGATCCTACAATAGTGCCATATCATTTGCATCTATGGGGGCAACATTAGCTGCTAATGTACCAGGACATGGTCCTTACTGTTTTAAAATCCAAGGACAAATTTATCATCAGACTTCACATTTACATCCAGAGCAAGGAGAGCAAAGAAAATTCGCTCAATTATATGTCCTAGATACAATGGAAGCTGTTGACCAACGTATGCAGATGGAAGAAAATAAAAAATGCTGACAGTGTTTTTATGGACAATAATCCTTACAGTAAAGCTTATAAAAAAATTGGCAGAAGTAGAAAATTAACAACTACTTCATGCACAAAGACATCAATTACCAATGCCAAAGGTTAATATGGTGCTTAAAAGAGACAGACATACTGATAAACGACGTTATAACTTGCCAACATCAAATGAGGTTGCAATGGTGTTTCAAAATGATGAAGGAGAACCACCATTTCAAAGAGACATTAGAATATATCCCAGAAATGAGGAGCAACTGTTCATTAATATGAGTATCTTAAGTCCAAATTTAGATCCAATGACATATCCCATCTTTTTCCCACACGGAGAAGCAGGTTGGCAACCAAAATTAACCCTTCCCAGTTACCCAAATGCTAAAGCCAGAATCCGAAATAATGTTTCTATGCTTGAATTTAAAGTAGCTCAAATTGCCATTCGAAATGGATTGAATCCAATTTTATGTGGTGGAAAACTAACACAACAATGGATTATTGATTCATATTTGCAAGTTGAGGCAAATAATTTAAGCTTTATAAAATATCAACAAGATAAACTACGTGTAGAACAATATTCTGGACTAATGGACTATGTTGCTGATGTGGCTACAAGCAGAGACATGACAGCTGGCAATGCCATCATTTTACCATCTTCCTTTCAAGGATCTCCTCGAAATATGAGAGAAAGATACAATGATGCTATGGCTATTGTCACCAAATTTGGCAAACCCAATTTATTTCTGACATTTACATGTAGTCCACAATGGCCAAAAATTACACAAAATCTACTTCTTGGACAAACTGATTCCGATCAACCAGATTTGGTAGCCAGAGTTTTTAAGATTAAATTAAATTAATTAATACGTGACTTCACTATAAATCAGTTATTTGGCAAATGTCTTGCTTATGTATATACCATTGAATTTCAAAAAAGAGGCCTTCCACATGCACATCTTCTCATAATACTTCAAGAGAAAGATAAATTAGATACTTCGGACAAAGTGGATGCAGTCATAGTTGCTGAACTACCAGATCCAGAACTATATGGTAGACTATATGAGATTGTTACTCATCGCATGATTCATGGACCCTGTGGAGACCTTAATCCACAATCACCATGTATGGAAAATAATAAATGTTCAAAAGAATTTCCAAAAGATTATAGAGACAAAACCTATGCCAATTGTGATGGATATCCACTTTATAAAAGAAGAGAAGGAGATAGTGCCATTATTCGTGGAAAAAAAGTGGACAATAGATATGTAGTACCCTACAATCCACATTTACTCATGAAGTACAACGCCCACATCAACGTAGAAGCCTGCACTTCCATCAAATCCATTAAATATGTCTACAAATATATTTACAAAGGCTATGATGCCGCTACTGTAGTCGTCAAAAGTGCAGACAACCCTGAATGTAGTGAGTTAGTACATGATGAACTTGCATCTCATGTAGATGCTCGCTATGTCAGTGCGCCAGAAGCTATGTGGCGGCTTTTAAAATTTGAAATGCATGATAGATCACATGCAGTATATAGATTAGCAGTACATTTGCCACAACGACATTTAGTGTATTTCCATGCTGGAAATGAAATGAATGCATTGGCCCAAAGTGAAGATCGTCACACTACACTAACTGCATGGTTTGCATTAAATTCCACTGATGCTCAAGCAACACAATACTTATATATTGAAATTCCATATCACTATGTTTTTGTGAATGGATTATGGAGACCAAGAAAAAGCAGAGGCAATAAAATAATTCCAAGAATTTACACAGTCAGTCCAAGAGATGTTGAACGTTTTTGCTTATGGATATTACTTTTAAATGTTCCTGGAGCACAAAGTTTTAAAAAATTAAGAACTGTTAATGACATTGTATATGAATCCTTCCATTTAGCTGCAAGACATAGAAACTTACTATCTGATGATACAGAATGGGAAAGATGTTTAGAAGAAGCAGCACAATGTCAAATGCCACGACAGATGAGAGAACAATATGCTTTTATTTGTATCTTCTCAAATGCTCCAAATGCATTAGCTTTGTGGGAGACTTTTAAAAGTAATATGGCTGAAGAATTTATGCGACGATACAATTAACCCATTGCACACTTAAAAGCGTTAATGGAAATCCAAGAAGTATTTTTAACTCTCAGAGTAGCTTATCATGGCTATAGAACTAACCTATTAAGGTTGGTTCGTTCTCTGATGAGCACCTCTGACTTTGTTGTTTTCTATATGCAAATTACCTTTAGGGTTTAATCTCCCTAAGGGTAATAGGGGACTCCAGACGTGGACCCCTTGCTCACTGTGCCTTAGGGAGTTCAGCTGCACCTCACTGACGAGGCCCATAAAGGCCGAAACGCGTCTGGGGTTTGCGGTTTCTCCTGTTCAGGGTAGAATTGCCTGGTATTTCGGGGCTGGGTCACTCTTTTGAGTGGGACCAGACTGATATACTACAGGATATTTCTCCCTGTGAAAGGCACAAGTGAGCTAAAAGAGGTTGCTCTCAGAGTAGCTTATCATGGCTATAGAACTAACCTATTAAGGTTGGTTTGTTCTCTGATGAGCACCTCTGACTTTGTTGTTTTCTGGATTAAGTTGTGCAAGTTTTAATTTGCCTGATCCAGGTCTTATAGATGACATAAACTTTGAAGACTATGACATTCAACTACAAGCAGAAAGAAAGAAGAAAGACTTGCAACTTTAAATGCCTTACAATTGCAAGCATTTAATGCCATTAAAAATGCAATAGATGATGACATGGTGACAGGGCGTTATTTCTATCTTGATGGACCTGGCGGATCAGGAAAAACCTATTTGTATAATTTATTAATGAGTTCAGTACGAGCACAAGGTCAAATAGCAATGGCATTTGCTACTACTGGAATTGCTGCACTTTTGTTAGAAGGTGGAAGTACTGTTCATCGTGGATTTAAACTGCCAGTGCCTATTTTAGAAACTTCTGTGTCAGATATTCGCATGACATCATTACAAGCAAAGAAATTGAAAAAAAGTAAATTAATTATAATAGATGAGGCCACAATGATGTCATGCTATGCCCTCCAATGTATTGACCGTTTGCTTCGTGAAGTCCTGGATAATATTTTTCCATTTGGTGGAAAGGTAATGTTGTTAGGTGGCGATTTTAGACAAACATTACCTGTCGTTGTAAATGGAAATCGAACTGACATTATCGAAACCTGTATCAAGTCAAGCACAGTATGGAAACATTTTACCCATCTTCAACAAAATATGAGATCAGAAGGCCAAACTGATTTCAATGATTGGCTTATTAAAATTGGAGAAGGCAGAACAGAAAAAATACCACATTTACCGGACGACACTGTAGAGATTCCACCTCATATGATTTGTCACCAAGATAATATATCGGCTATATTTGAAGGTAGCATAAATAACAAGGAATATTCCGAGCTTGCCAACCAAGTCATACTAACGTGTAAAAATAAGGATGCATTAATCCTCAATAATGAAATCTTTAAAAAAAATTAATGCACCACAAAGAAATTATCAAAGTGCTGATTCTGTACTTGCTGATGACAATGAAAGTCAGGCTAACTTTTCTACTGAATTCATAAACTCACTAACTCCTTCTGGAATGCCACCACATATTTTGCAGCTAAAGAAAGGTGCAATTATCATTTTACTGCGAAATATGAACCCCCAAAAAGGCCTATGCAATGGGACAAGATTAATTGTGCAACAATTAAAGGACCATTCAATAGATGCTGAAATCTTAACTGGCACCCATAAAGGAGAGAGAGTTTTCATACCAAGAATAGATTTAGCACCAAGTGAAAGTGCTCTCCCTTTTATACTTCAAAGAAGACAATTTCCCATTATTATGGCATTTGCCATGACCATTAATAAATCACAAGGTCAAACGTTCAAATCTGTGGGTATTTTCTTGGAAAAACCAGTATTTGCACATGGTCAATTGTACGTTGCGTTGTCACAGTGCAAAAATCCACAGGCTATTAAAGTTTACATTGAAAAGAATGAAAGTCAAGGTGATTTATTAGAAGATGGACGTATTTTTACTAAAACATGGTCTACTATGAAGTACTATAACTTTTCAGTAAAGAAATAAAACACAAGCAAAACAAATTTAAAAGCATTCAAAAATACTAAACAATAAACAATTTCAGTCATAATTTATGGAAGGACTCTTTATGGATGATTTGCCTCACAAAACACTTGCCTTGCATTATTTATACAAATTAATGTTAATTAACTATGTTACTGTTTCTAATGGTACAAGTTGGAAAACAATATTTTAAAGTTCTTTACTTCAACATATTACAAAGTTTATGTTAAGAGATCAACCACGTTTTAAGACAAAATGAAAATATTGTCTGTTATGTATTAAGGTTTGTCGACAGTTCATGTGGTCAGGAAAGAATTTATTTCATTGGGTACATTTTAAAGAGCGATTTTACTGTTTTCCTTCCTCTGCATTCAATGTATATTGAAGTTAACAATTATTCGGATAGAAATTGCATGTTAAAAAACCATTGCCTCAAGTTTACAATATTTATTACTTTAAAAAGTTAAACTGTTTTTACATTCAAATGTTAATACTTTTAATACAAAATTATGTTAAAATATTAATTCACTATTTTACTGTTTATAATGTTTCAAGTTGTAAAAATGTTTTTTACAGTTCAAAAGTTACACATATAAGAAACTTGAAGTTTAAAAACATATTATGTCAAGTTTCTTACTTAAATATATTACAAAGTTCATGTTAAAATTGGTTACGTTTCAAGGAGGGTTTTTTACTGTTTGTTTTCCTCGGGATTAAATGTATAATA